>JXTB01000346.1:215883-276857 GCA_002914805.1 Parasponia andersonii | reverse complement strand
TTACGTAAATATAGTTAAGGCTGCTCAAGTGCAAAACACGTGCGCCTACCTAGTAACATAGTTTTTCTTTTCTTTTTTTCATTTTTTTTTTTTTTGAGGGGGTAACATAGTTAAAAGAGTGAAAAAGCCTATAGTCAAGTTTTTTGTCCGTTTTATGCTTTTTTTTCCTCTCTTTTTTATTCGCTCAAGTCAGTTTTGCTTTTATTTTTTTTTTTAAGGGGGCTTTTACGCTTTGGAAGAGGTGATTTTTTTTTAATTCTTATTGGATATGAAATTAGAAGCACAATAATCATCCTAGACCTTGCTACACTTGATATTTATTTTTTGGAAAATATTTTTAAAAGAAAAATTAACGAAAAAAAATCTCCAAAATTTACATTTCTTCTAATTTTGTTCTGAATCATAAGGGAGAATTGAAGAAAGCATATGTAGTTTATGCATTTAGCTGATATCAAAACAAAGAACTTTTTCCTCTTTCTTTTTGAAATAAAAAAAAATGAATAAATAAACTTTTCAAACCTGAAACATATCAGTGACTTTTGGCTCAAATTTTTTTTTCGAAACTAATATTTTATTTCTTGATTTACTAACCTCTATTAATCTCTTTGAAATCTTTGCGAACATAAATCTACAGACTCCTCAAACCAACTTGCAAGAATCAGCATATCTTGTCAGATCAATTACATGGGTTAAAATTACTTTGTTTTGGGATTCTTTTACTTTTTAGAAAAATCTTTGATTTAAAATAAAAAAATAAAAAATAAAAAAACGTTTACTGCTCAAATCAATTGCATGGGATTGAAATTACTTTGTTTTGGAATTCTTTTACTTTTGTGAAAATCTTTGATTTAAAATGAATGAAAAAAAAATTGTGTACTACTATTCCTGCTCATGGAAGAAAGAGATGATATATATATATATATTTATATATGGGCACCAATCTAGTAGGTATTTTTTTTTTTTTTTACCTATGCATAGGTATCAATTTGGCCAATAAAAATTTAGTATGCACATTTTTTTATTGTAAAAAATAAAATAGAGAAAGAACATTAATGATGCACGTCTTTTTATGCACTTCATTATAACAATTAGATCACCATTAGATGTTGATCCAACGGTTAAAAAAAAAAAATACCTATAGGTAAAAAGAAAAAAATACCTATTAGATTGGCAACCATATAAATATATATATATATATTGACACCAATCCAGTAGGTATTTTTTTTTTTCCTATGCATAGGTTGGCCAATGAAAATTTAGCATGCATATTTTTTTATTGTAAAAAGTAAGAGAAAGAAAGAGCATTAATGATGCACGTCTTTTCATGCACTTCATTATAGCCATTAGATCATCATCTAATGGTGATCAAACGGCTAAAAAAAAAAATATCTATCCATAGATAAAGAAAAAAAATACCTATTGGATTGACAACCTATATATATATATATATATATATATATATATATATATATGAAAATTATATTATAAGAGGGATAAAAACTCTCTTACTGATAAGAGGAGTTTTTAATTCAATCCTATGGCTAATAAATGATCACAGTTTTAGATATTTGTCCATACCGTATACAAGACCACAAGATAAAAAAATGACAGTCAAGAAAAATATAAAATAAAAAAAAAAATCCTCGAAACGTGGTAAACTTCATTAGCATGAATTTATCCCAGTGTTTTCGAAAAATCCGAATGACAAAAGTTACTGTTAACAACGCAAAGTCATTTTTTGCCCAAAACAATTCAAGCTTTTCTATCTTATATTGTTTGAAATCAAAGCTTCTTTTCTCATATGTTGTTATACAGTAGACCAAAAAAAAAAAGAAGAAGAAGAAGAAAAATTATAGGAATTAAAAGACCCATCTCCGAATGAGGAAAAAATTAGTTGTAAAGTTGAGATTTTATGAATTGAAAGTGAAAGGAAGAGAGAAGTAAAGGAAAGGAAGAGAGAAATAAAGGATGGTCTGTCAACAACGGTCAACGAGCAATTTATAGTGGGTAAAGTTGCCCAAATCCATGGTTGTGTGCTAATCTTCAAAAAAGGAAAAAAAAAAATTGGGGAAGAAGGTAGGAGGTAATTTGTAACCACCTCTTAAATCAGTTTTTTTTTTTTTTTTAAGAATAAAAAAAATAATGGATAAAATTTCAGTATAACAAGCTTCATATGACATAATATAGAAAATCTAACGGATTAAAAAGCGCTCCTATTAGTAGGAAAACTTTTGCTCCTCTTACACTAGAACCCATATATTAAAGAGAAAAAGACTAGTTATGTACATGTATTCTTAGTATAAACCAAATGATAAAAACCAAAGAAAATTAATGGGACGGTATGTAGAGTTCAATCTATAATTGCTAGTGTTGTTTTTTTTCTTCTTTGCTATCGTTTTCAATTCTTTGATTTAGTTCTAAAGAAATTCTCCAGATTTCGAGTTTAAAGTATTGATCACGCTCAGAATAAACTCAACATCTGGTATCAAGAGCCAGGGAGAAGAATCATGAATTCGTCAAAGTTTGATATAGAGAAATTTACTGGCAAGAATGACTTCGGGTTGTGGAAGATGAAGATGGAAGCTGTCCTTATTCAACAAGGGCTGGAGCAAGCACTTCTATCTGAAAAGGATCTTTTGGTTCCAACTGGTGATAAAGAAAAGGAAGAATTCATCAAGAAGATGGAGTCAATCCAAAGTAAGGCTTATAGCTCCATAATATTGAGTCTTTCAGATCCTGTTCTGAGAAAGGTATCACAAGAGAGGACTGTGTCTGGGTTACGGAAAAAGCTTGAAGATCTGTGCAGAACAAAGGCTCTGCCAAACAGAATCTATGCGTCTAAATCCATTGAAGATAGCTTGGATGATTATGACAAGCTGATCTTGGATCTGGAAAATCTGGATATCAAGATTGATGAAGAAGATAAGGCTGTAATTCTTCTCAATTCTCTGCCTAATTCTCTTAAACACTTTAAAGAGACTCTAAAGTATGGCAGGGAGACAATACCTGTGGAAGATATTCAGAATGCTTTGAATTCAAAGCTACTGGATATGAAAACCTCAGAGAAAACGTCCAGTGGACAAGGGCTAAACGTAAGAGGAAGAGTTCAGAAGAGAGACCAATATGAGAAGAGACAAAAATCTCATTCCAGATCAAAGTCAAAGGGCAAGAAAGATTACAGTAATGTTAAGTAATTGATTGGCTCAATCAAATATTAATCGAATCTTCATTAAACACGAATTATACAAGAAAGAATTATTAAGATTAATTTTTCTGGAAGGCAAACATTAACCATAAATAATTCAAATCAAATCCATGTAAAATTAAACAATCATTCAATCACATGATAGCTATATATTCGATTAAATACGTTAAAAATGACAGGTCAAATATTCTCATCGATATTGCAACAATAATGTTGCAACACCTAAAATGACGACATAGATTTTGCCTCTTTAGTATGATTTTTTAACCTATGATCTTTTATCTTATGACATTATGAGAACAAATTTTCCAATGAAGATCATATATATTTGGTTTTCCTAGTTCTCAAAACATGGATTGACATTCTTTCATCTTCAATGATAGTTTAAACTTTATGTTACGAGCTTATGATCAAATAAATTCTAGTCTTGAATGTTTCTTTTAGATTTGATATCTTATACTAATGATTCTATTATTTGGTACAGACATCTCTCTTATATGAATAATCATTACTTATTTTGGTTATTTTTACCTTTTGATCATGATTCAGATATTGAGGGAGAGTATATGATAATATTTTTTAATGATAAATGATCCTATACCTTTTGAATTTATCCTTGTTGATATGCTCTCTAGATAAAAATGAAAGAAAGAGAACTTATTTCACCTTTGAACTATAGCAACTTTTAATGGAATTTTATGCTCTATGATGTTATACTTTTTTGTTTTTCTTAAAAGTAGGATTTAACTAATGACTACTACTTACTACAAATTTGAAAAAAAATATCACACACACACTACTAAGGCTCTATAATATTATACTTAGATAAATATGTTTTCTACTAATGAAATATAAAGATTTAGAGCTTTCATAATCTTAATTGAATACGACTTCTCTATTTTGACTTTGGTATAATTTTCATTCTCATTATAAATAAAGAATATTTTGCTGATAATTGAAAATAATGCTCACTTTTCCATTATATTGTCGTTTAATCTTTTGTTTGATATTGATTATACTTATTTTGAAGATGGTTCAAATTCTCGATTCCTCTATATTTCGTAACTTGTCGTACTATTTTTCACATGGGGAGAAAATTGTTTATGTATTACTCTTTCTTATACTTTTGTCATAATTTCAAAGGAGGAGAGTGATATAGTAAATTGATGTGGGAGAATCTTATTTCAAAATAAAAGAATTTTTTTAACTATACAAATAAAGAGAAATTTGATTCAAAAGAAAAATGTGTTAGATTTTCCTAACAATTTTTTCAATCCGATGCTTATTTTGAAAATATCTTTGAGATTGATTATTCAGTGAGATATCTAGTTTGAAAATTATTTTTATCTTATTAGTGATGTCAAAAAGGGGGAAAATGACAATTTATATGTATGGGAAGAAAAAGATTTATTTAGAGTGTGTATATGTTAAAGTGGAGTAATTTGTTTAGCACACATTTTTATTTTTCTCATAATATATTTATGATGCTTAATGAAGTTAGAAAAGGGGAGTAATAAGTCCCTTTTAGTTCTCAAGCATATATTTTGAAGTGGAACTTAAAATATGTTAAAGATCTACTAGAACAATTAGTACTAACTAAACTTGTAAGTCATTTTTAAAATAGAGATCTTGGATTCAAGTAGAGTTGGAGACACACCCTATACTGAATGGAACAAATCTTGACGTGGACCCTACAGAGGACAATATAAGCTTAGCATAATTCTCTGGACCAACTAGAAAAAGGTTAGTAACTAGGCTAAGGAGGCTGGCAGACCACCGATTGGGCCAAACTTTAGTGTTACAAAACGAATAAACTTTGGTGTTACAAAATGAATAATACATATTACTCGTTCTCTGTGAGTTCGACCTTCTTATGGTTTTAAGTAGACTAATAATAGGGCGTAAAAATATAATTAATTTTGATTGTCTCGACGACAACACATCAGCCATTCAAAGTACAAGAAAGATGAATACTCCCACATTCTAATATTACAATGTACATGTGAGTCTCTAAAATTGAGACTAAAATCCATGGAAACGATTAATGCTTGACAGTGGCCATGTTTGAATGTAGATGGTAGAAGATTAAAAAAAGTATTTTAAAAAAAAAACAAAATCTTTAAAGAAAGTCATAGCGTATCAACACCATAAAGATAAATTCTCACACATTCTAATATTACATGTCGGCGCTAGGAAATCGAGACTAAACAATAATGCCAGGGACACCTATAAATCTATCACTTTTTAATTTTTATATAGTGAAATTACATATACCAATCTTAAAGAAAGAAAGAATATACTTAGCCTTATTAATCTATTGGTGTCAAGGTGAAAAGGACGATAGGTTGTGTTAGTTTTTTTTTCCTATGAGTTTCATTATTGTGAGAAAGGAAGAAAAAGTGAATACGTAAGTTCGTGAAGACAACCAAAAGTAGTCAGAGAAAAGCTAAAAAGCCCAAAAAAAAAAAAAAAAAACTGCTCAGTCAATTTATAATCGAAAGTCAACGAGAAACTAATGGATCTAACGCCCAATTTAATGATATATAATTGACTTTAAGGATAGGATCATCTTTATATTTTGTATTTTAATATTTTGTTCAATTTGTATTTTATGTTTTGGTTATTATTAATATTGATTTTCAGATTTAAAATCTGTTATAAATTTATACTCCGACATTAATTTAGAACAATTAATTTATTAAGATGATTTAATAAATTTATTCTCGAATAGTTTTTATATAGTTTATTATTAATTTTTTAAACAGTATTTTAGTAATTAATTACACTAAATTTGTGTCAGAGTATAAATTTATAACAAATTTCAAACATAAAGATTAATATTGATAATAACCAAACGCAATGTATAATTTAAATAAAATATCAAAATATAAGGTATAAAAATGATAATATCTTTAATTATTTTTAAAAAAAAATTAGACTTAACTAATGATCATTACTTATTACAAATTTAAAGAAAAATTACACACACTCTGTCAAAACTTAAACTCTTAACCTTCCAAAGTCACGTACTTATCTATTTGACTTGAATTGTTTAAAACTTAGAGATTACAACTTTTACAAATTAAGTAAATATGGGAATGTTTGAAGGGTTATCCCAAGAAATAAAATTTTAGTTTTAACACTACATTTATGACGTTTGCATAAGAGGTATTTTTGTGAAAAATAAAGTGGGGTGAGGGAAAGATATATTTAAAAAAAAAAAAAAAAAAAAGAAAGAAAGAAAAAGTGTCAATCAATAGACCCACCTTTTTGGTATTCAGATTTTTTTTTTCTTTGAAAGAAGAAGGCTTTAACTTGGATTTTTCTTTACCTCAGGAGACATTTTTATCTGTGGGAAGGAGTAATTGTAGATTATTTTGCACTACACATAATCTGGGCCGTAGGTTCTACATCACTGTCAGCAAAAGGTTTTGACAAAAACAGGGGTCTTATAGTAGAAATCCCATTATTTTGTGATTCGTAGTGCTTAGTTCCCATTATTCTTAGTCCCTAATGCAAGCTTAAGTCGTTTGGCGGCCTCCCCTAATTTGGATTTGAATCTTGATCTTCTGCGCATCAGTTATTTCTTTCTTTGTCTGTCGAGTTGAGTTGAGTACTTGTAATGCTATGTTTGAGAGCAGACGAAGACGAAGACAAAGAAGACAACAATGAGGTTGTTTCCCAGAAATGGAAATGGAAATAGAATCCAATCGACTCTACTAGTTAAGATTAACCATAAACAGCACGAATACATATTGGAAAAACTGGGCAAGTGCAGTGACCTCAACCATCTTAAGCAGCTTCAAGCCTTCCTCATCACCATCGGCCATTCTCAAACTCAACTCTATGCCTTCAAGCTCGTCCGCTTCACTGCCTTGGCTCTCGCAGACCTCTCCTACGCTCGTTCCATATTCGACCGTCTCTGCTCTCCCAATGTTTACCTGTTTGCTGCCATGATCACTGCCTACGCCTCCCAATGCCGTCCCATTTCTGCTTTTGATTTGTACCGCTGCATGCTCCGTCGGGGAACCCCTTCCCCCAATCATTTTATCTATCCCCAAGTCTTGAAGTCTTGTCCTAACGCCACAGCCTTGGTCATGGTGCATACCCACATTCTCAAATCCGGTTTTGGTAGAAACCCAATTGTGCAGACCGCCCTCACCGATTCATACGCAAAGTTCTCTCTGGATGTTGCAAGTGCAAGACAGATGTTTGATGAAATGTCTGAAAGAAACAGAAATGTAGTTACTTGGACGGCTATGATTTCTGGCTACATTAGACTTGGGCATATTGAGAACGCTCTTCTTTTATTCGAAAAGATGCCGGATCGAGATGTCCCCTCCTGGAATGCGTTAATAGCAGGGTGCACACAGAATGGCTTCTTCCAGCAGGCCATTTCGCTATTCAAAAGAATGATCTTATCTGTGCAAGAGAGAAAGGATCATATTAAACCAAATCACGTTACTGTTGCATCTACGCTTTCAGCTTGTGGACACAGCGGCATGCTTCAGCTTGGAAAATGGATCCATGGTTATGTTTATAGAAATGGGCTCTTACCAGATTCATTTCTCTCAAATGCACTGGTAGATATGTACGGGAAATGTGGCAACTTAAAAGACGCAAGACGGATTTTTGACATGGCCTCACCAAAATGCTTGACTTATTGGAATTCCATGATCAACTGTTATGCTCTTCATGGCCAAAGCAAGAGTTCAATTACTATTTTTCAGGAGATGATTAAATATAAGGGTGATGTATCACCCAATGAGATTACTTTTATTGGCTTATTTAATGCTTGTACTCATGGAGGATTGGTTGAAGAAGGTATCGCTTATTTTGATATGATGACTAAGGTTTATGAAATTAAACCTCAAATTGAACACTATGGCTGTTTGATAGACCTACTGGGTCGAGCAGGTCGATTTGATGAAGCCATGGAGGTTGTGAGGGGAATGGAAATGGAACCCGATGAAGTTGTATGGGGTTCTTTGCTGAATGGATGCAAAATTTATCGCCGTACAGATTTAGCAGAAATTGCAGTACAAAAGTTAATGGAGATTGATCCACATAATAATGGCGGTTATGCTAGTATGTTGGCCAACATTTATGGAGAGTTGGAAAAGTGGGATGAAGTTCGGAAGGTAAGAAGGATGTTGAAGTATCAAAATGCTTATAAAGCCCCTGGTTGCAGTTGGATTGAGGTCAATGAAAAAGTTTTTCAGTTTCATTCTGCTGATACAGCACATCCTAGAACTGAAGAAATATACAGCATCTTGGAGAGTCTGGTTGGTTTTATCAGTTTCAAGTCAAGTTAGAGTGAATCTAGCAATTATGCTCCGACTCCGCACCATTTTCTTTCACATAAAAGCAAAAAAGTCTAGCTCTCTTTTTCGTAGAAAAAGGAAGCAAAGTTCTAAATCCTACCGGTAGAAATAAAAATTAGAAATTAGGAGGTCGTTCATATATATATATTATACTGAATTGAATGCGCATCTAACTCATTCTCTCAACTTGGATGTTTCTTAATTATCAATCGACTTGTTTTCATTGTTTTTCTTATCGGAAA
This sequence comes from Parasponia andersonii, assembly GCA_002914805.1. NCBI lineage: Eukaryota > Viridiplantae > Streptophyta > Magnoliopsida > Rosales > Cannabaceae > Trema > Trema andersonii. The sequence continues at coordinate 268,086 of JXTB01000346.1, read as the reverse complement.
AAAGCGGATTATTTAATCAGAGGTGGTAAGCGATGGTCATATGTTTCCCTCCCCCCCACCTAAATAATAGCTCTAGAGACAACATATAAATCACGAGAATTGCCGAGCAATAAAAAAAGAAAATAGAGAGAATGATGGCAGTCAAACTTTAGCAACACCCTTTAGTTATAATGCAGGACAAAATATCTTAATGCCTAGTGCCTACTCACTTTAGCTTGAGGGGAAAAAAATATTGTATCACTTGCTTCAATTAGTAGATGGCGTTATGGGGGAAAAAAAAAGTAATTTTTTTAGGGGGAAAAAAAAAGAAAAAATAAAAAGGTAAATAAAGTAAGGGCTGAAGGGGCAAAATGAAGCGCAACTTACATCCAAAAAAAAAAATCAATTGGGCAAAATTCCAAATGTGGACAATAAACGACCATTCTCAAAACAAAGTTACACTTTGTCCTAGAATGTAAGAAGGCATGAAGTGCAACTTACATCAATTGGATGGCAAAGCACTAGTCAGATTTGCTATGCTACGAAATTCTTTTTTGGTTTTTCCCTATTTCTGGAGGAGATGGAAGAGACGTTTGTAGGTCGTTCCTTTCTATGTCTGGATTAATATAATTCAAGAATATGGCTAAGAAGTTAATAGGCTTCTTTAAACTTAGTGGGTGGCCAGCACAGAATGTGAATGTGTATAAAGATGTAGATGTATAATTGGAAAGATACTCCTAGTTGTCAATCTATTCTTTGAAAAAATTTATCTAGAAAGTAAGTGGTTCACGTAAATTGGGCGGGGCTGGCACTTGACATATCCAATCTCATGGTTCAATCATGGTTTAATGTGAATTGTTTTCTATAGAAACAGAGTCGTCGTCGTCACTTTCACACATCACACTAATGTCACTAATGTTCTATAGGTACCTTACCAGTAGATGGATAGTGGATACGACTGCATGTTAAAGGAGGGCCTCTGGATTCAGATATTACCGCTGTGTCTATGTGCATTAATTATTTTAAAGGAAAAAAATCTAAGATTCAACAATTTAATATCACTGATTCTTTATCCTAATATAGAATTATAGAAAGATATAATTCTTTTTTACTATATAGATTAGAAAGATCTATTCCTTTTTCTTTTTGTTTTTTTATGACAAAAAAAAAAAAATTAGAAAGTAGGGGTTTTCACGTTCATTTTTCTTGTAAAAATAGATTGAACAATAAAAGAGGTTAAAGAGTTGTGGGACAAAGGACAACGATGCACGTATTGTGATTTTTGGTGGAATGAATGGATATAGATAAAATTGTGACACCTGCCAAGACCTTAGGTTATACGTCCTTTTATGGGCCCTCTGACGACAGACCAGTCTGCAGTCTGCACTCTTGAGAATAGGATTACTACCCATTTTCTATGAATCACACGCACAGTTCTATTACTAATTTCAAAATAAAGATCTTTTATTTCCTGTAAGCAATAATCATGTAATTCAAACGCAAAAGCAACATATGGATATCTAGTCGGATATTTCTTGCTTGCTATTTCCTTAATAATTGTTCTTTTTTTAAATATTCATCACAATCTCATGATTTTTCCTTTAAAAAAAATAAAGAATTAACTAATAATTTTTATGTATTATAAAAAATAAAAAATAACGCTGGCAATCAAACTTCCAACCTCTACCCCATCCCACCTCACGGAGACTCACCAACTGAGTTAGCCCGGATGGATTTCACAACCTCATGATTCTTACTTTGGCCAGTTTTGAATTAAACATATAAAAATAGTAAAATAGTAGCAGCAGCAACAATTAGATTTTGTAAAGGAATTGGGTGGCTGCTATTATTCGATAATTTCAGTGCAAAATAAAACGATACGTAGAGTCAGCTTCAGTCCTTGTCCAGCTCTACCTGTCCCAACCAACAGGAAAATATCCCTTATAATTCCTAGATAAGCTATCCCCACTCCCAGTATTCCCAAACCCGCAAACACAAACACAAGCAACGGCTTAGCACTAGTAATGGACGCCTTGTTCTCCTCCTTCGTCTCCAGTACTAGTGCATTTTCCTCCCAAAATCTTCCAATAATTAGCCTGCATTCGCCAAAACCAAATAGTGCTGCTCATAGTCTCATTTCCTCCGTTAGAATCGAAGACAAACCTTCTTCTTCTTCTACTACTACTACTACTGGACCAACCACAGTTAAGACTACGCCTACTTCACCACCACGGAGGCCTAATTCATCATCATCATCATCTTCTTCTTCTTCATCTTCGTCACTAGTGCGACCGCGGAGGCATAATCCCCCAACGCTTCCCGGTGCGCTCTTCACTGCTTTGGACGACATCATCAACAACTTCATAGACCCGCCGCTTCGGCCTTCCGTCGACCCCAAACACGTCCTCTCCGACAACTTCGCTCCCGTCATCGACGAGCTTCCTCCCACCAAGTGCCTGATCGAGAAGGGGCGCCTTCCCTCCTGCCTCGATGGCGCCTACATCCGCAATGGCCCCAACCCTCAGTTCCTCCCTCGCGGCCCTTACCACCTCTTCGACGGAGACGGCATGCTCCACTGCCTCCGAATCTCTCACTCAGGAAAATCTGCCACTCTCACCAGCCGCTACGTCCACACCTACAAGTACGACACCGAGCGGCGCGCTGGCCATCCCCTCATTCCCAACGTCTTCTCCGGCTTCAATGGCCTCACCGCCTCCGCCGCCCGCGGTGCTCTCTCCGCTGCCAGAATCTTCGCTGGCCACTTCAATCCTGCCAATGGATTCGGCCTCGCCAACACCAGCTTGGCCTTCTTCGGGGATCACCTCTACGCGCTCGGCGAGTCCGACCTCCCTTACGAGGTGCGGGTTACATCCAGTGGGGACATTCAGACCGTTGGGCGCAAGGATTTTGACGGTAAGCTCTTCATGAGCATGACCGCCCACCCCAAGCTCGACCCGGACACCGGTGAGACCTTTGCCTTCCGCTACGGACCCGTTCCGCCCTTCCTAACCTACTTCCGGTTCGACCGCAGTGGAGAAAAGCAGCCGGACGTGCCCATATTCTCGATGACCAGTCCGTCGTTTCTACACGACTTTGCGATCACCAAGAAGTACGCCATATTCACGGAGATACAGATCGGGATGAAGCCAATGGAGATGATTGGCGGAGGATCTCCGGTGGGGTCGGACCCGTCGAAGGTGTCGAGGGTGGGAGTGATCCCTCGGTACGCGAAGGACGAGTCGGAGATGAGGTGGTTTGAGGTGCCAGGGTTCAACATCGTGCACGCCATCAACGCGTGGGACGAGGATGACGCAGTGGTGATGGTGGCTCCTAACATACTGTCTGTTGAACACACCATGGAGAGAATGGAGCTGGTTCATGGGTTGGTGGAAAAGCTGAGGATCGACCTCAACACGGGGATCGTGTCGAGGCATCCCATGTCGGCCAGCAATCTAGACTTCGCCGTCATAAACCCTGCCTTCGTTGGGAAGAAGAACAAGTACGTGTACGCAGCTGTTGGGGATCCAATGCCCAAGATCTCGGGAGTGGTCAAGCTGGACGTCTCGAGCGGCCGAGAGAGAAGAGAGTGCGAGGTGGCCAGGAGAATGTACGGCCCTGGTTGCTACGGCGGAGAGCCCTTCTTTGTGGCGAAAGAGAATCCGGTGGAGGAGGATGACGGGTATTTGGTGTCGTACGTGCACGACGAGAGGTCGGGAGAGTCAAGATTCCTTGTGATGGACGCCAAATCCCCGCAGCTTCAGATTGTGGCGTCCGTCAAGCTGCCCCGCCGGGTGCCTTACGGTTTTCACGGACTATTCGTCAGGGAAAGTGACCTACAAAAGCAGCTCTGATCGATATCCATAATAATAGAAATTCATAATTACACATATATTATATCATTATAAAGTCGATATTATCAATTATTTGTATAATAGAATAGATTCTGATTTGTTATTATGCCTTGTATGCTTGTTCCCATTAGCTAGGTTGCTGGAACAATTAATTACACGTGATTATTAACGTGTGTATATATATATTAAACAGAAATAACCTTCACCAAAATGAGTGTCAGTAGGCAGTTTATTTGCTAAACAAGCTGAGTTATGTCATGACCAGTTCGGCGACTACCTGTGTAACATCCCCTCTAAGCCCGCACAAACAGATTTGTTCTTTGATTTTACTCCATAAAAACCTTGTATTGGGAAGTGAATCTGTCACCACCTAAAATCCCAAACTGTGACTGTTGTGCGGTCTAAAATCCTATGTCAGGTCGTATGTGTAAAAATATGTGTGACATTCACCGCATAGAATATGTGCGACTTCCACCGCATGGGTTATGTACGACCTCCACCGCATATGTTATGTGCGACCTCCACCGCATAGGAGTTGCGTGCGACCTCTTCCGAATAGGTTATGTGCAATCCGAAAAAAAAAAAAAAAAAAAAAATTAGTCTTTGCTTCGTCAAACGGGTACCTACAAGGAAAGGGAAATAAAAGTCTCTCTTTCAAGTTCGACCAGTTACTCGATTTAAGTGATTACCCAATTATGTTGTTACCCAAATTGTATTACTCGATTATATAGTTATCCATTTTCACAATTAGGAATATTGAGTTACCCTCATCTATATAAAGGGAGCTCAAGGTTTCGGGAGGGGAGAGGATTTTTTCTGAATCTAGAGAAGCAAAAAGAATTCTTAAGAGTATTTTCTTCTTTTCAGACAACACATTGTAATTTTGAGTTCTTATAATTCTCCAGAAAATAGTGAAAAACAGTGAACGTAAGCTCATCTTTTTCGGGGCTGAACCACTATAAAATCTTTGCCTCTTTATTTGCTTTGATTAATAACCCTATTCACACAAGCCACATCTCATAATTTTTTCTAAAATTTATTGTTGACAAAACCTCTATCAACAATTGGCGCTAGAAGGAGGGCTATTCCAGCAAAACAGTGTCAAATTTTACTTTTTTAATAATGGCAAACACTAGAAACACTACCAGAGTCATCGGAACTAGCCAAAACCAACCCCAAAGCACCGCTGCTACACAGGCAGACCCTGCTCAGGATCAGTCTACTATGACTGCAACAGAAAACCTTTTCCAGAGATAGGATCGCATGGAGGAGACACTGGTGAACCTTCAGCAAGTCACTAACCAGACCAATGACACCCTACGACGACTTGCTGAAGGGCAGATGGTGACCCCATCACAGCACGAACATCCCAAAGAACGTCCTGCTCAGCTACCTGAGAAGGGAATACAAATCCTAGAGACAAGAAAATGTGACCAGTTAAGAACCCAGCAAGAGCATCATGAAGATCGCATCTCTAAAGGAAAAGGCAAAGTCGCAAACTTGCCTCCAGAATCTGATACGGAGAGTTCAAGTACTAACCGTGATCGTAGACAACCTTCTCACAAATCCACTGATAATCAAGATCGCTTGAGCAGCGAACAAAGACGGCCATCGAGAAGCATCTTCGAAAGAATTAGTAGAGAGTCGAGACAAGATCCTGCAGACCTAAGACTGTATTTGGAGCGACGACATAGCCATGATCGATCCGTATCGTATCATAATGACCAAAGCCGGACTCGTTGCACTATTTCGTTTGATTCCTCTCACAGATCGCAGAAGACTCTACATGACTAGCCCGCCATGCATCAGGATAACGATCAAAGGCCGCCCTTGCCGCCTTCGAGAGATAATGCTTTCCCTCTGAACGTCGATGTTCACAATTTAAGGATCGCATTAGATGCACTTGCTAGTTGGGATGATGAGCTCGCTGATGGGTATCGTCAATTGCCATTCAGCGAGGAAGTTTGAGCTACAGCCCTACCTATTGGATTCAGACTTCCTACCATTAACATTTTTGATGGGAAAACTGATCCACATGAACATATGGATCACTTCAGTGACTTGATGGAACTCCATCGTGTCAATGATCATACGCGTTGTAGATGTTTCACTGTAACTCTCTCAGGAGCAGTAAAGAAGTGGTTCCGAGGACTCAAATCCAGCTCGATCTCGTCCTGGCAACAACTTCAGAAGGCATTTTTGAGATAGTTTCAAGCTGAAAAGAATTTCACTGTTCCACTTATTAGCTTGTCTGCAATCCGACAAGGTCCAGAGGAGACTCTACGATCTTATCTCAATCGATTCACCTCAGAGTTAGCAAAGGTCAGCAATCCACCTGAGGGAGGAGTTCTAACTCTCATGATGGCTGGGGTGCGATCAAAAACTAAACTCTGGGAGGAATTACTTGAGCGAGAATGTAGAACTCTTGAAGATTTCTACCAAAGGGTTGGTCGGCATCTGAGGTTAGAATCTTCACACGAGAATCTTCAAAAGACTAAGAAAGAAGGAAGGAAAGATGCAACTAAAGGTGCAGTCATTACCAACAATAATGGTAATAACAAAAACAAAAGGAATAATGAATAGCCGAAGAAGAATCAGCCTAGACCCAAAAGGCAGGAGATTTTAAGAGCTCCCATGCGGTTTAACAATCACACTGAATTAAACACGCCCATAGATCATATCTATGCGGTCACAAACTAGAAGGAGCGATACCGTCAACCGGAACCGATGAAGCAGGACAGGACAAAGCGCGACCCCAACAAGTTCTGCCGGTATCACAATGATATTGGGTATGATACCAATAATTGCTTTATCTTGAAGGATGAAATTGAAAGGCTGATTAAAGAGGGGCGACTACGGCAGTACACCAGGCAGAACGATGAAAGGCGAGAAGAAGACCAACAGCGACCTCCAGAAATTCAACGCGAAGTCCGAACTATCTTCGGAGGACCGCATGTTGGCGGAGATTCAAAAAGAGCTCAAGACAGATATGCACGAGAAGCTCAACAACAACCATTAACTAACATCATGTATCTTGAGCAGCGACCACAAGCTTCAACGAGTACCGGACATAGACATTACCTTCACAGAATAGGATGCAAGGGAAGTCCATTATCCGCATAATGACGAGTTGGTCATAAAAATTAACTGTGGAAGCACACAGTTGTGGCGAGTATTGGTTGATAACGGGAGTGCTGTGGACATCCTGTACTTCGACGCCTTTAAGAAGATGGGGTTGAATGAGAGCGACTTGAAGCTTATCGTCACTCCACTCTATGGTTTCACTGGTGACAGCCTGATGCCAATGGGCATGATTGAATTGATGGTTAGCGTTGGAACCTATCCTAGGGTTTCAATGATAATGACCCAGTTTTTGGTGGTAGATTGCCCCTCTGCTTTCAATGCTGTGCTGGGAAGACTGACGCTGAGGGAATTTTGAGCCGTCACTTCGATCTACCATCTCACTATGAAGTTCCTGACCCAACACGGGGTAGGCGAGGTGCGAGGAAACCAATATGATACGAGGACTTATTATAACAACTCACTGAAACTCGTAGCAAAGGATGCGACATTCCGCACAATGATGGTCCACCTGCTGGAGGAAGCGTCAGTCGAAGTAGCGGGCAAAGCATCAGTCGAAGCAGTGGGCAAAGCGTCCGTCGAAGTAGCAGGCAAAGCGTCAGTCGAAGCATCAGTCGGGTCATCAGATAAATCGTCAGTCAAACCGTCAGTGAAAGCGTCAATCGAAACGACCAACGAAGACTTCGATCCTGGAGAGATAGACGAAGAGGTCAAAACTGGACCCATTGAAGATCTAGAGGACTTATCATTTGACATGTCTTCCAAGACTTTAAAGATTGGAACGGAGGTTCAAGGACCTGTGCGAGCTTCATTGGTCACTTTTCTGAAATCTAACTTGGATGTCTTCGCATGGCGACATTCAGACATGGTAGGGATTGATTCGAGGATCATATGCCACCGTCTTAACATAGATCTAACAAAGAAGCCTGTACAGTAGAAAAGAAGAGCTATGAATCCAGAGCGCTACGTCGCGTTAAAAGAAGAGGTGGAGAAGCTGCTTGAAATTGGGTTCATAAGAGAGTCTTTTTATCCAAACTGGCTTGCAAACCTGGTTTTGGTGAAGAAACCCAATGGGAAGTGAAGAACGTGTATCGATTTCACTAATCTAAACAAAGCATGCCCAAAGGACAGCTTCCCTCTTCCGAGGATTGACCAACTTGTAGATGCGACATCGGGGCATGAACTTTTAAGTTTCATGGACGCATATTCTGGATATAATCAAATCCCCATATACGAGCTAGATGAGGAACATACCTCGTTCATCACTGATCAAGGGTTATACTGTGATAAAAAGATACCATTCGGACTTATCAATACAGGAGCGACCAACTAGCGTCTTGTCAATATGATGTTTGCAAAACAAATTGGCAAGACAATGGAGGTATACGTCGACGACATGCTAGTGAAGTCAGAGAAGGCCGAAGATCACATCAAACACCTTGATGAGATATTCAAAATTCTCCGGAAATATCAAATGAAGCTGAATCCGTAGAAGTGTGCGTTCGGGGTAGGATCTGGAAAATTTCTGGGTTTTATGGTCAATCAGCGAGGAATCGAAGCAAATCCTCAGAAGATACAAGCGTTGATTGATATGCAATCTCCTCGTAAACCCAAGGATGTGCAAAGCCTAGCAGGAAGAGTAGCTGCACTGAGTCGGTTTGTATCCAGATCAACCGATAAATGCCAACCTTTCTTTGAAGTATTAAAAGGATCAAAGAGGTTCGAGTGGATAGAAAAATGCGAGCAGGCGTTCCCAGAGTTGAAAAAGCACTTGGGTTCTCCTCCACTCTTGTCGAAGCCAAATCCGGGAGAAGAATTATGCTTATATCTCGCTGTTTCTAAGTATGCGACGAGTGCTGCATTAATTTGCGAGGAGGGAAATATTCAGCGACCTGTCTATTATGTAAGTAAAAAATTACTTGATGCTGAAACCAGATATCCAAAGATGGAAAAATTGGCGCTAGCGCTCGTCATTGCATCAAGAAAGCTTCGACCTTACTTCCATACCCACTCCATCAGGGTTTTCACGAATTTTCCATTGAAACAGGTCCTAGAGAAATCGGAGGTATCAGGACGGCTGCTTAAGTGGGCTGTTGAATTGAGTCAATTTGACATTAATTTTCAACCTCGCACTGCCATAAAGGGTCAGGCCCTCGCAGATTTTATTGCAGAATTTACATACGATGTCGATCTTCCCACGGAAGTACTCAAAAAACCCGCTTCAGATACATCAAGGTTCTGAAAACTTTATGTTGATGGGTCATCGAATGAAAATAGAGCAGGTGCAGGCCTAGTTTTAATCAGTCCTAAAGGGCACAACATTCATTGTGCGCTTCACTTCAAATTCCCAACGTCGAATAATGAGGCCGAGTATGAAGCACTGATAGCTGGGCTAAAGCTCGCACAGGAAATGTAGGTCGAGATAATTGAAGTATATAGCGACTCCCAGCTGGTCGTTTGTCAGGTTAAGGGCGATTATCAAGCGAGAGGAGAGAGAATGATGGCCTATTTGGAAAAGGTGCAGCAATTATTCTTAACAATCGCCGCTTATAACATTCAGCTTCTTCCTCGCATTGAAAATACCCGGGTGGATGCACTTGATAAGCTCGCTTCGATGAAAGATGCAGAGTTATTGAAGGTAGTTCCTGTTGAATTTCTTATATCGCCAAGCATCGAGGTCGAACCCCAAGTAGTTATGCTAGTTGACGAAAAACTATCGTGGATGAATCCCATAATGCGATATATACAAAATGGCGATCTTCCTGAGAACAAAGACGATGCAAGGCGACTCTGCATGAAAGCAGCCCGCTATATCATCAAGGATGAGAAGCTTTATCGAAGGAGTTTTAGCTCGCCATTATTATTGTGCGTCAATGATGAAAAAGCAGCACGCTATATTATGAGAGAAATTCACGAAGGAATATGTGAAAATCATTCTGGGGGGCAAGCACTTGCAAACAAGATTCTTCGACAAGGGTATTTTTGGCCAACTATGAAGAAGGATATATTAGAATTTGCTAGGAAGTGTGATAAATGTCAACGATTTGTGACTATTCCTAGAAAACCACATGTTCCTTTAACTTCAATGACTAGTCCATGGCCGTTTGTTGTTTGGGGAATTGATATTATCGGGATGCTTCTATTGGCATGAGGAGGTTTGAAGAATGCGGTAGTCGCAGTCGATTATTTTACAAAATGGACGGAAGCTGAGGCCTTGAGCACCATTTCCACAAAGAAGATGATAGATTTTTTTTACAAATCTATAATCTGTCGTTATAGTATACCGCATACTATAATTTCTGATATTAGGAAACAATTCGACTGTGATGAGTTCTGTGACTTCTGCAACAACTTGGGCATCAAGAAGAGTTTCTCTGCTGTTATTCATCTGCAAGCCAATGGGCAGGTCGAAGCGATAAACAAAATACTCAAACAGAATATAAAGACAAAGCTAGAAGAGCATAAAGGAGCTTGGCCAGAAGTACTTCCAGAAGTTTTATGGGCTTATCGCACCACACAACGAACCACTACTGGAGAGAGTCCATTCTCTTTAGCTTATGGATATGAAGCGATGATCTCAGTTGAAATTGGTGTGGGCTCTCTACGGCGATCTATTTATGAACAAAATCAGAATGATGTATTACTGAGAATTGAACTCGATCTTTTAGAAGAACGACGTGAACAATCTCAACTTCGAATTGCATCGTACCAACAATGCACTACTCGACATTATAACTCCAAAGTCAGAAGTAGACATTTTAAAGTTGGAGATCTTGTCCTTCGAAGAGTCCTACCTAATAATAAAGAGCATGGTGCTGGTGTATTTGGACCTTCCTGGGAAGGACCTTATGTTATTGATAATGTCATTCCACCTGGGACATACAACCTAGCTTGCATCGGTGGACAAAAGATCGAGCATGCTTGGAATGCAGAACAACTTCATTGTTATTATCAATAAATTTTCATGTTTATCTTCAACGGTCTACTATATCTTCTTTATTTCGTCAATAATATTTCTTCGACTATTACTTCAACTTGTTTCCGTTCATCTTTTTATAGTTTTATGGCAGTTTTCGGACACCATAAAACTCAGGGGGCAGTGGGACTATGCAAATGTCCATTTAGTGGAGACGGGGTTTTAGATCGTCGAAATATCTGAATCTCCTTAAAATCCTAGGATTTTCTCCTCGCTTCATGCCTCAGCATGTCGTATTACGTAATTTCCCTTCTCGAACAAAAAAATAACTAAGCCAAACGTTCATTGTTCGATGTGATATATTGCTATATCCTATTTTGACATGGAACTTTTGAAACACGGTTAAGTTTGCATCACTCGTATTGACTGTTTTCTTAAGCGACCTAACCTATCCTAACACTTAAGTTGGATTCAAATCGCAAAAAGCATACTGATCAGTCACTTAGTGATTAACTACTTAGTTAAAATTAGTGTTGTGTTTTCATTATTTTGCAGGAATATCTGACAGGGAAAAAATAATATTTATTAAAAAGAATTGTCACCCGTACATAAGCAGAAAGAAAGGGGGACCAAGACCGTATAGTTCTAAAAATAATAAAAAAAAATACAAGTGTTATGCGGAAGTGCTCGCGCTGCCATCTCCAGCTTTGGCAGTATCCTCCCTCCAACTCTGGACAAGCTCGACCACGTCCTCGCCAAGGATGGAGAAGTCAAAGTCTGGATGCTCGCAGAAGATGTTAAAAAAGATGGTCGACGAGGCGATATCACTAGCTTTATCCTCGAGCTCCTTGACTTCAGTCGCCTTGAACTCTTCGATAGCTTTGTGAACTGCCTCTGTTGTAGCCTCCCTCATGCGATCTGGATACTAAGAGATAGTTTTCTTGAGCTCTTTGACTTTCTCCTTGAGGTTCTCCTTCTCGAGCTTCTCCTTGGCCAGGTCTTCAAGCAGCTGCTGCCTCTCCAAGTCAAAGGCTGTTTTCTCCTCCTCCCGAGCTTTTTCCGAGTTCTCGAATGCTTGGGCTATCTCTTCAACCTTTTCGGCCTTCTCCAAGCATTCGAGGACCGGGTCGTGCATCAGGACAGCAGCAGCTATGGTCTGAAAAATATAATCATTAGTACAAAGAAACAGTACATGTGAGGAGAGAAAAAAAAAGTACTTACATTGGCCAGCATCCTCATCGCAGAACCAAAAGCGACCTTGGTAGATCGTCGCTTCATCCGCTCCCAGCCTTCCTTGGATGTGATGCGATCAATGAAGGCTGCGCTCATACTAGCCTTCTCTGGTAATTGATTGAGGAGCACAAAGAGCTCCTCATCCTTATCTGCCAGGATCGGTTCCAAAGAGGTGGCAGTTTCATTGGGTAGCTCAGAGTGGCTCGATGTCTGAGGCTGTGGAGGAAGCGAGCTAGCCGGGATGTCCGCGAAGGCAACTTTTCATTTTTTAGAGTTATCGACCTTCTCTTTCCCTTTCGATGGCGAAGTGCTCTCGGGTGTCTTAGTTTTTACCATGGACCCGAGAGTGGAGGGTGGTACTCGCAGGCCGCTACCGATGACCATCTCTGTACAAATACGTCAGTGAGTAAGGTGATATAATACATTGATAATTAGAAAATGTATATATGATTATCTTCTTCTTGTTGAGAAGCTGGTGGAGGAGCTGGTGGTGACGCTATTTCTGGAGAGGAAGGTTCCGAAGCTGGAGGGGTGGCAGGTGTTTTTCATTTCCTAAGTCTGGAAGACGAGGCATCTGTATCCATCTTTTTCCTTGGCTTCTTTTTCTTTGAGCGCGAAGGTCTGGACGAACGTACAGGGGGATCAGGAAATGCGGCTCCCTTTGGAAGCAGACCGCAAGCGACCAGGTTCCTGGAAGTTCCAAGTACCTTCCAATCAAATTCCTCGATTGGAAGGTCGTTGATTTTGTATACCCTTGCAAGCTGCTCCCTAGAAAGTCCAGGTCGTTCCCTGTTGTCTGCGATGACATGCGAGTGTGATCAGGATAAAAATAACAAAATTGAAAAAGGTGATAAATTAGAAAACCACCTACCGGGGTTTTGAAAGAAGCCGTTATCCGCATAGTCAAAATGGAAAAATGGATTTTTCTATTTTCCCATGTTATTGCGAACCCTGTAGATCATTTTTATTGCCTGGTTCGAACATTTGCTTGCATAAAAGAAGCCAAAATCTGACGGGTTTGATTTCACTTGGTAAAACCAAGCGAACTCTTCAGGAGAAGGGGTCTCTAAACCTAGCTTGTGGTAAAGTATGTACAAACTTACCATATATCTATATGTATTAGGAGTCAATTGAAAAGGGACGACCCTGTAGTAGTCAATAATTGATTTTATATATGGATGAAGTGGGAGGTGGACACCGCACTTAAGAACTGCTTCAGAAAAAGAAGCAATCCCGTGTGGTAGTGTGTGTGGTTGGTTGAATTCTATGGGCAGGTAAAGAGGGATGGCGATCTTATAGCTGCACACGATTTTGTTGAGCTTGTTCGATGTGCAGTTCGTCCTTATATTGGTACATGACCAATTTCTCTCTATGTATTGATATCCTGAGGAGAAGGCAGGGGCATCCTTGATATGTCGAGGCTACCGGTCCCGAAGGAGGTCGCCTATACGAGGACTATTCTGCCTGACCCCTGTTATCTCTACCTCGGGTTCTGGTTCAAGGTAGTCTTCGAGGTTAATGGAGCTGACACTAGAGTTAGATTCTCTAGAAAATGCATTCCCTTCCCTAAAATCCTCACTACTAGACATTTAAAAAGAAATACGGATGGATTTAGTCCTACACGAGCATCAAGGATTTTCATTGTGTTAGTAAATTTTGGGGGTTCATCCTAGGATTGCACTAATAGGCAAGTTCATCGAATTTTTTCTGATTGGTCTATGGATTCGAAAAAAGTTGCTCGAGCAGTTCATCAAAAAATAGGTAAATAGGGTATCAGACCCTAGAAACTCTTTTCACGAGTTTTTCCTTGACCATTATCTAGTAAGAGTCTATTCTATGAACCAGAAAAGGGAGATCTGGAAAAATTCCTATTCTAGTTCGTTTGAATATAGGGTGTGTTTCTATTCCTAGAAATTGAAACTAAGTTTTTTCAAGAACAGACGAAGAACAATAGGAGAGAAGAAATAAACTAACCTTTCTTCGGAAGCGGAGGGATTGAGATACGGTCTGAATTCTGTCAGAGAAGGTATCGGAATTGTGCGAGCTGAAGGACGAAACGGCGTTGTAAGGTTCTCTGAAAAACTTCGAGATTTTTTAAAAAGATAGAGTCTGTAATAAAGAAGCAGAAACGGATTGATTTCCAATATTTATACCTCGAATATCGCTAAATCACAGCCGTAGATCAAGATCTTTGATTTTCAGATCTAAAGGCCGAAGTTTACGCAGGATTTGATTTTTTCCGAAATTAAATCAGTATCTTTCGAAATTTGAAAAGAATCGGTTTAAAAATGACGGTTGGCATCATCAATATTCTTGAGTCTCCTCGAGTTCTACTATTTTCTTAGAAAAGGCGACACGTGTTTTCGTCTGTCAGAAAAAGGTGTGCGTGATCTTGAGAAAGATGAGGTTTAAGATCTGGCGACTCTTCGACTTTTCGACTCTTCAAAAATCTCAAGTCTAGGTCGTGACATCACATTTTCTAAGTTCGCACTCACCTACATTTAAAGAAAGCTCCATTTTGTCCTAAAAAACTAATGGAGCTGGGGGGCAATTGTTGTGCGGTCTAAAATCCTATGTCAGGTCGCATGTATAAGAATATGTGCGACCTCCACCGCATAGAATATGTGCGACCTCCACTGCATGGGTTATGTGCGACCTCCACTGCATATGTTATGTGCGACCTCCACCGCATAGGAGTTGCATGCGACCTCTTCCAAATAGGTTATGTGCGATCCGAAAGAAAAGGAAATTAGTTTTTGCTTCGTCAAACGGGTAACCTACAAGGAAAGGGAAACAAAAGTCTCTATTTCAAGTTCGACCAGTTAACTTATTTAAGTGATTACCCAATTATGTTGAACTCAAATTGTATTACCCGATGGTATAGCTACCCATTTTCACAATTAGGAACATTGAGTTACCCTCATCTATATAAAGGGAGCTCAAGGTTTCGGGAGGGGAGAGGATTTTTTCCGAATCTAGAGAAGCAAAAAGAATTCTTAAGAGTATTTTCTTCTTTTCAGACAACACATTGTGAGTTCTTGTAATTCTCTAGAAAAATAGTGAAAAACAGTGGACGTAAGCTCATCTTTTTCGGGGCTGAACCACTATAAAATCTTTACCTCTTTATTTGCTTTGATTAATAACCCTATTCACACAAGCCACATCTCATAATTTTTTCTAAAATTTATTGTTGACAAAACCTCCATCAACAGTGACTTTTTAGTAATTTTGAGTGTAAATTAATATAAATAAAGAATTTTACAAAATTCGGAGAAAACCCAGTACTTGGATATTTCATTTTAATCCTTGACTCATTAGAAATTCTATATAAAAGGGGACACATCTTTAGTTTATTTTATTAAGAAAAATATGCCAATTAAAATTTGATAAACATAGTTAATTTGTACGAAAACTTGATTTGATAAAAAACTTTCGCGTTGATTAAAATAAAGTTTGTAAATCTTGAATCGGAAAGTCCAAAAATTTATTTACAGAATTAATTAAAATTTCCAAGCACTTAAAACTTTAAAAATATGCTCCTTGGGAACTATAGGGTCTCATATATATATATATATATATATATATATATATATATATATACCAAATTCTCAAATAATAGTAAATACATCCTCATACATTCACTTGATCGACTCAAAAAACTTGGCTAAACGGTTAGACATGGAGAAAGAGTGAGACAAAGAAAAGTACCAACCCAAGGAGTAATAATACCACGAGCCTAAGCTAAACGACTTGCCTAGCCATCGAGACAACTGACTCGAATGAGTGATCGCTTGAAAGGGGGAAAAAGAGAAGGGATGAGCTCGAAAGCTTAGTAGAAAAGCTGTTACCTCAATTAAAACCTTTTTTAGTAATGGGAAGCCCCTGTATAGTTAGTTTAATTCAAAATAATTTTGCAAAACCATATGTGCATATATTCATAAAAATATCCAAAACTGAGAGTCTATATGCACATACATATATATAAAGGTACGGAAAACATAATATCTCAAAACTAATCAGTCCACAAACACATGACACATATCCCTCTATACCCGTGAGTTTACCACCTCTCATCAATAGAAATCAGGGTGTTGGCACTACGTGTGCCATACAGCCTGCCTGATACCTAGCTAATAACCGGAGGGGACACCCGTGTATCGCCTACCAAACCTGGAGAGGCAACCGTATTGCCTACGCCTGCCTAATGGGGAGATAATCAAAAGAAAAACCCCACGCGGGTTCATGGTCTCTCACCTTCAATGGAACCGCAGCGCCACACTATAAAAACCCCATGATACTAACCTGAGACTCATGTATGATCCTATGACACATGTATTCTGAACTGATGTGTAAAAGTAATCATGCAATAAATTAACTTCAAATGATGCTCTGGTTTTTAATAAAATAATTCATTAAATTTTGTAGAAAAATAGGCAGCATAACGGCCCTATTTTAACATATCTAAAAATAACCTGCACTCAGAAAAGTTCCAGAGCAATTCAATATATATGAATCATATCATTCAATTCCATCAGAGATATTTAAAAGTTCTAAAATCACATTTATTCTCATATGTTGCAGAAAATAAGTTTTATTCAAAACGACGTAAAAGAGAGGTAACCGAATCCCTACCTCACTAGAATAGAGAAACCATGCTATTGGATGCTCAAGGTGTCGTTGGATGACCACTTGGAGGGTCGAGAACTAATCCCACGCCCTCGATCGTCCTCTTGCAAAAAGCCAACTTCTCATCGGAGCTTCAATTCCACAAACGGACTTCTTCACTGAATTCCTAGCACCCAATATAGCTAGGATAGACATATGACTTATCCAATTCGGGTCCGGGCCCACACCGGACCGGTGGCATGCAAAACGAGATAAAATCTCGACCATCCGATCTCGATTTTCGTGCCGATTACCAAACAACACTATATATATATATCAAACTTCTCCATTTTCCGAGTACATTCCAAAAACGACAACAAAAATGAAATCTAACGGTTGGATTAAAAACTAAAATTCGAAACTCAAAAACACCCAAAAATGGCAAATTTTAAACCGGGCAAAACGGGATTGTGAAATATATACCTTGATGATCCTTGCGACGATACGAATCTAATAAGCCCAGTTTGAGGTCGAATAGTGGCCGAAATAGTCGCCGATGACAAAAACTCCGAAATGGCCAAAAACGACATTTTTCCGGTGGGGGAGCACGGTGGCTTCGTGGGACCAGTGGCAGGGGTCGCTGGCACAGTGAGGCAGCACCAACCAGTTTGCAGGCTAGACGACGTCCGAGGCAGTGGCTGCGGCTGGTCCTGGTCTTCGGCCATGAGTGAGAAAGAGAAAGAGTAGAGGGGGAGAGGGGAATCGGGTGAGTGAGAGAGAGAGGGTGAATGGGGTATATATATATATATATATTTAAGGATTTTTTTTTAAAAGATGGTCAAATGACCATTCTACCTCTAAAAAAATTGGGTTTTTACATTCTTATCTCCTTATAGGAATTTCGTCCCAAAATTCAAGTACAAACCGAGAGTACGAACACGAACGCGAGTTAATGAAAACGTGAAAAGATAGTCCTCAGGCATCAAAGTCCCGCCAACATACCGTACCGCACTATGGTATGGTATAAGGACGCACATGGAAAAATCAAAATTATAAGATGGCTCACAATAAGTACAAGAATCTCAACACTCATAGTTGGCAACGACAACCTCAAGTATGTGAGTGATCAACAGATAACGATGATAACCATGACTAGAAACCAAGAATGTAAGACTCTGAATACTGATTGTAAGGCACCAAACTAGAACAATAGACCAAACATCAGATACAAGAATACTGTCCCCCTGATCATACCAGATCAATAATCTCTTGGGACATACCCATTTGTTTGCAACTAGTTTCCGGTCCTAGATAATCTCCGAGTCAATTACTCTAACAAGAGTCTCATTTCAAGCATAGAACACAATAGAATAGAGTTTAAAACGAAGCATAAGGATCCTTGTGTTACACCACACAAGATAAACAAGTTTAGAGATTATAGGTGACAGAGAGATCAATGGTTTAGAACCATTTTCTGTTTTCCGATTAGAGCGAGGAATAACACAAAACACAAACCACTTCTAGTCAAATATAAGACTAGAACACCCAAACATGAAATCACCACGCAAAACATTTGTGCAAACTTCAATCTCAAATGCAACCATCCAAACATGGGAAGTTTTAAAAGCATTTCAAACCTTTTATCCAGTGTAAAGCCTCATTAAAGAAAACCAGAACGAATACTGTCCCAAAGATTCTACAAGTCCTTGATATAAAGAGAACTCCATGGACACAATCCAATGTCCTAAAAATATACATATGTAACAAATGAAATTGATACTTAACACCCCAGAAATGAGGTTCTAACAGGATAGGCTGCATGGTACCACCCTCGAGTGACGCATGTCTCCCATGAAACCTCATTTCAATTTTTTTTAAACAATTTTGAAAATATTTTTGAAAACATTGAATGTAAAAAGTGTTGGGGTCTAGGAATACTACACTAGTTCACAATATGGTTTCTCCCTGGCCAGAGGTAAACCACACCTGAACTTTGAGTACCCTTTACAATATAAACGTAGAGTCCAACGACTCTTAAAGATAAAAATCCATAAGTGATCTTAGTCCAATCACCATTAGCCATATAACAATAACTATGTTATATCTAATTTAAATCCAATAAGGGAATTAGATCCAATTCAACATCAATGTTTAGTAAAAGTTCACTCTATGCATATATGGTAAAAATCTCTAGTAAACATAAGCATCAACCTAAGGTTGAATAATACACAATAACTATTTTGTAAAACAAACATGGAATGCATAAAAAAGATACTAGTTTGTCCCACATAACCAACAAAACAGATATTTATCACGTAATCCGCACATACTTGATAAAATAATAAATGAGGTCATATTTAAATTATCATGGTCGATTTTCCTTACAAAATTAATAAGAAATTTGGGCCTCAATCCATGTCACAACTAAGTACAAAGTAATAGTTTTATAGAATTTCAAAATATTCACCAAAGTAATTAAACAAGTTTCTCAAAAAAAGTTTGAAAGTTCACACTTTTTTTTTTAATGTACGGAAGGAAAAATTGGGTAGTTTATAAAATATTAAAGTGTGAAACATTGCCAAAGTATTTTTTCAAGGTGGGTAAAACAAACACCGATTCTTACTTAACCCTTTAAAATAAGTATTAAAAGTTCATCAAGGTTTATACTAGGCATAACAAACTAATTAACATATATATGAACTCCATACACTGGAAAGCTAGAATCAAATCTTCAAGAAGAAAATCACATACTCAAATGCACCACTCAAGGCTTGTTAAACACAAAGCCAAGTCATATAACTCAATGCCTTTCATTGATTTTTGCAAATCAAAATTTCATCCTCCTCCCAAGTTTTCTCAACACTGGAGAGACTGGCCAAAACCAATCATACAATTCCCAAAACCCAACTAAAACAAATCCCGCATAACTCCAATGCAATTTTGTCCACATCGTGGGAAATTAAGTTAACATGAGTTATAATACTAAACAATCCAAAAATACTAAGGGACCATTCATTAACCAACAAGGTAAACCACATCAAAGCAAGCTTAGAAGAAATATGTAATTGGAACCACCAAACACCCAAGGCATAAGTGACAAGCTGTACTGAATTCAAATCAAAATTCTCAATTCAAATTTTTCATAATGCAAATAGTCATATAAATTTCCATTATGTAAGCAATACATTCTAGAGAAAATCAGAAGCACAAATCTTCAAACACACCCGTGAAGCTAATGATTTTTCCCCAAAATCATCTTCAATCCATACCAAAGATTACCGAGTATTTAAACATGCGAATATCCTTATTCAAAAATTTTCTTAAGTAACTCACATTCGTTCGTTTATATCTCAAGTAAACCTATGAGTCAATTTACGAAAATATTCATTTGATCTCAAATCAAGTATTAAGTAGGGATTGAAAAATACTTAGTAATCTACTAAGTCCAAAATTAGAGAAGGTACTTGAAAAGTTGATTTATGCATATACATTCATGGAAATAAACTACTTTGGTCTAGAAGTCCTTCAAATCAACACCACCTAATATAAAATAAAATCTCACTATTATACGAATAAGTTGGTAGTTTCACAAAGCTTAGTCTCAAAGTAGCATATTAGTTTAAAAACAATAGCTCTTTTGAAAAAGTGTATTAATTTTACCCAACTAATACCCGAGTTTAAAATGCTCGTATTCCCTTTTGAAAACAAACATGTCACTTTGGTCAAATACAAAGGTCTACGTCATTTAAAATATTAGTTGTCAACTTGAAATTTTCAAAAGTTCCAAAATCAAATTACTCAGTTTTTAAAATCCCACCAAACTCTCAACAAGTCAATAAGTCTCATTCAAAGAACCACAATAATGAAACTTGGTGAAACTAAAGAAATGCAGCACTAAAACATAGGACCGAGTCATAAGATATTCAAATTAAATGATCACGAAGATATCAATTCTAAGAAAATAAAGTCTCAATCACTTAAATACCAATACATCATTAGCAGAAATCCCCAAGTAAAAACAACCACAAACAAATGTTACAACCAAAAACGATAACTAGAACCCGAGGGACAACATATAGACAATCCATAAGAGAAGTAAAAACACAACAACCAAGACACAAGATACCGTATTGCTACCTTAGAACCTACGAGGTTTACGTAGCCTACAACCTAAATGGACTGGAGAGTACAAGAACGAACGTCCATTCGAAATAAAGGACTACGCTAAGAGCGGAAATCAATAGTCTCATGTCAACCCGACACTTCAGAGACTGACACTCCTGGGAAGTTACAATCCCAAAGAGACCAGAATTTTGCTTTGAAGAATTTTAAGAGAGGACTTGGAAGAAAGTGGAGCAAAAGTAACTTATCTAGCCAATCCCTAAGTGATGTATGAGGTATTTATCAAAACCATTTCCAAAACATATTTAAACACTAAAAACTTACACAGGCTCGATCCCAGACGGATCTGAAGTCGTGTTTTGATACCAATTTTGCCACGACCTAAAATCCCAAGCCATGACTTTTTAGTAATTTTGAGTATAAATTAATATAAATAAAGAATTTTACAAAATTCGGAGAAAATCCAGTACTTGGATATTTCATTTTAGTCCTTGACTCATTAAAAATTCTATAAAAAAAAGGGACGCATCTTTAGTTTAATTTATTAAGAGAGATATGCCAATTAAAATTTGATGAAACATAGTTAATTTGTACGAAAACTTGATTTGATAAAAACTTTAGTATTGATTAAAATGAAGTTCGTAAATCTTGAGTCGGAGAGTCCAAAAATTGATTTACATAATTAATTAAAATTTCTAAGTACTTAAAACTTTAAAAATATGCTCCCTATGAACTATAGGGTCCCATATATATATATAAATATATATATATATATATATATATACCAAATCCTCAAATAGTAGTAAATACATCCTCATACATTCACTTGATAGACTCAAAGAACTTGGCTAAACAATTAGACATGGAGAAAGAGTGAGAAAAAGAAAAGTATCAAGCCAAGGAGGAATAAGACCACAAGCCTAAGCAAAACGACTTGCCTAGCCATCAAGACAACTGACTCGAATGAGTGATCGCCTGAAAAGGGGGAAAAAAGAGAATGGGTGAGCTCGAAAGCTCAGTAAGAAAGTTATTACTTCAATTAAAACCTTTTTTAGTGATGGGAAGCCCCTGCATGATTAGTTTAATTCAAAATAACTTAGCAAAACTATATGTGCATATATTCATAAAAATACCCAAAAGTGAGGGTCCATATGCACATACATATATATAGAGGTACGAAAAACATAATATCTCAAAACTAATCAGTCCACAAACACATGACACAAATCTATCCATACCCATGAGTTCACCACCTCTCATCAATAAAAATCAGGGTATTGGTACTACGTGTGCCATACAGCCTGCCTGACACCAAGCCTATAACCGGAGGGGACACCCGTGTGTCGCCTACCAAACCTGGAAGGGTAACCACATTGCCTACGCCTACCAAATGGGGAGGTAATCAGAAGAAAAACCCCACACAGGTTCACGGACTCTCACCACCGGTGGGGCTGCAGTGCCACACTATAAAAACCCTATGATGCTAACTTGAGACTCATATATGATCTTATGACACGTGTATTCTGAACTGATGTGTAAAAGTAGCCATGCAGTAAATTAAGTTCAAATGATACTCTAGTTTTTAATAAAATAATTAATTAAATTTTGTAGAAAAATAGGCAGCATAACGACCCTATTTTAACATATCCAAAAA
Source organism: Parasponia andersonii (assembly GCA_002914805.1). NCBI lineage: Eukaryota > Viridiplantae > Streptophyta > Magnoliopsida > Rosales > Cannabaceae > Trema > Trema andersonii. Next base: position 245,645 of record JXTB01000346.1, on the reverse strand, counting down.
TAACGTGCACTCAGAAAAGTCCCAGAGCAATCTAATATATATGAATCATATCATTCAATTCCATCACAGATATTTAAAAGTTCTAAAATCACATTTGTTCTCATATATTGCAGATAATAAGTTTTATTCAAAACGACGTAAAAGAGAGGTAACTGAATCCCTACCTCACTAGAATAATGATACCACGTTATTGGATGCTCAAGGTACCATTGGATGATCACTTGGAGGGTCGGGAACTAATCTTATGCCCTCGATCGTCTTCTTACGAAAAGCCAACTTCTCACCAGAGCTTCAATTTCACAAACAGACCTCTTCACTGAATTCTTAGCACCCAAAATAGCTAGGTTGGACATATGACTTGTCCAATTCAGGTCCGGGCCCACACCGGACTAGTGGCACGTAAAATGAGATAAAATCTCGACCGTTCGATCTCGATTTTTATGCCGATCACCAAACAACACAATATATATATATATCAAACTTCTCCATTTTCCGAGTACATTCCAAAAATGACAACAAAAACAAAATCTAATGGTCGGATTAAAAACAAAAATTCGAAGCTTAAAAACACCCAAAAATAGCAACTTTTAATCCGAGCAAAACGGGATCGTGAAATACCTTGACGATCCTTGCGACGATACGAATCTAATGAGCCCAGTTTGGGATTGAATAGTGGCCGGAATAGTCGCCGGTGATAAAAATTCCGAAATGGCCAAAAACGGCATTTTTCTGGCGGGGGAGCACGGTGGCTTCACGGGACCGGTGGCGGGGGTTGCTGGTGGCACGGCGAGGCAACGCCGGCCAGTTGGCAGGCTGGACGACGTCTGGGGCAACAGCTGCAGCTATTCCCAGCCTTCAGCCGTGAGTGAGGAAGAGAAAGAACAGAGGGAGAGAGGGGAATCAAGTGAGTGAGAGAGAGAGTATGAATGGGGTATATATATGGGTAGGTATTTTTTTTCCTTTATCTATAGGTAGGTATTTTTTTTTAGCCATTGGATTACCAAGTGCATGAAAAGATATACATCATTAATGTTCTTTCTCTGTCTTACTTTTTACAATAAAAAAATGTGCATGCTTAATTTTCATTAGCCAAATTGATACCTATGCATAGGTAAAAAAAAAATACCTACTGAATTGGTGCCCATATATATATATAAGAATTTTTTTTTTAAATGATCAAATGACCATTCTACCCCTAAAAAAATTAGGTTTTTACAGCAGCCTTCCTTATGAAATATTGTCTTTAACTTACCCTGTCTTGACATTGGCCTCAAGAATTTTAACTATCACTGTTGTTGTGAATGGAACTCTAAATTTTATATTACTTGACTAATTAACTAAAGTACCATAGCGCATTCATATTTATATATATGTATTGGCCGTGGCTATTGCAGGACTCCATCCTTTGGCCCCACTGGTTAGGGACGTTTTCATCCGCCGTCTGATCAAAATCGGACGTGTCATATCACGTTGAAATTAGCTTACACTTTTTAAGCATGGCACACTCTATTTCATCTCATTTTCATTTTTGCTCCTGTGAAATCCATATTTGACTCCTCAAAAGAGGGAGTCACCAATGTGGTAGACCAAAAAGCTTGAAAATGGAGGAGTCACCGTTGTTGCAAACCAAAAACCTTGAAAACAAAGCCAATGGTCTAATATGCATATCTTTAGAGATATTTTTCTCTGTTTTGACTGCATCAATTAAGACAATAAATAAAAGAAAAAATTATGGGAAAAACTCGAAACTAAAAAGATAGGGGGAAAAAAATGTAAGAATAATGGTTTTTTTTTATTCTCCACTGTACTTGGTCTCTCTTCTTCCTCACTTTAGAATTACTCTCTTTCTTCAGCTTCTCTAAAATTTTAAGTTGATCTACCCATGGATATATTATTGCCTCGCCAACAGAAAGAAAAAAGAAAAAAAAAAAAAAAGATGAAAAAGACCGATTCAGATCTGAGTATTGAATATTTTATGGAGTCACTGATAAAAACTCCCAAATCAAAACAAGAAGAGCATAAAAATAAAGAGTAATTATCTTGCGTTGCTTCTAAAAATGCCCCTATCAAAATAATGACACAGTGTTTCTCCATATTCTAGATATAATTTCTAATCGTTGATGAAGACAAAAATCGTCATGATTCTTCCTTTGAGTTGATTATCATTTACCCAAAATAACACAAAAGGTAGCTAAATTCTACTCACTTCATGTTAAGCCTTGTGGGTCTTGGACTCTGTTTAAGAGAGAGGAAAAAAAAATCTGCATCTTAAAGGCACTTCAAAAAAAATAAAGAAAATTCTTTCAAAAAAAAATAAAGAAAATAAAAACTTCAGATTTTATTGTTGTATTCCAGTCACAGAGAGGGAGAATGTTCCATTTGTGGAGGGAGAATCCAATAATTCTCAACCTATCTCTAGTTACACAATATTGTGGGATCTACAATCATTAGATTCATTTGACGTGATTGTAAGGGCTCCTACAGGAGCTTTTTCTATGTATTTGCTGGTTATTAAAACACATTTGATATAGATATAGTACAACAAACTCAAATACACCATCAAATAATAAATGACGTGATCTCATATTATGCCGTCTGCAATTTTACTTAGCTTTGATACAGAGTCAGCCCATTATTTTTCTGCTTTTTCCTTCACTATATATTTGTAGATACTAGCTAGGGTACCGGTACCACTTGAGCAGCAGCCTCTCTAGAAAACAACTCAACATATTTACCCTTAATTTAAAAGGATTGAAGTCCATTTACCATTGTACCCCCTACCTCTCGGAACCACAAACACCCTAGCTTTGCCAGCTCTATCAATTATCTTGCCTGTGGTCCCCCATGAGTTTGAGAAATTAATTAAAGCTCTCATAGTTTATTTTTCTTTTTTCAGCACATAAATAATCCACATAAGTCATGAGTGGTTGTCACTTGTCCTGGGTTTGCATCCGTGGATCCACGTGACCGGTTGTGATTGGCCCCGATCTCACATTTGATCGGTAGAACCATGATTGTTGCTTCTGCTGCTCTATTATCCTGTTTTAGCCACTCCTCTCAGTCGGCTAGTTAGCTGCCGTAGTTGTACACGACCACACGTATAATAAAAGAAAAGAAAAAGGGTTCAGTCCAATATTGTGATTAAATATAAGGATTTCTTATAATTTCCTCTCACTTTTCATTCCTAATTAATACATATATATAATTATCAGCAAATTAAGCTAATTGTGTCGAATTCATTCGATTTGGTTGCCTCACCAATTCCCAGGTTTTTTATATTATATCCTTTTCTCCTTTTTTTTTTCCCCTTAATTTCTGCTTTTACTTCTCCTTCTAAATTAAAACTGGTTATTATTTTGCAGGATATGAGCAGCATAAATATAACAAGTCATCATTGTAGTTGTAATTTAAGTCATCGGTACTACTTTGATACAAAAAGGCGATTTCATTCCATGATCAAGATGAACAATATTATTACTAATGTTTCATTTTGTGGACAATATTATTGTTCTTATTTTCCGACTACCACTTCCACATCCGGATCCATAGTTTGGAAATTACGTGATAGGCTTATCTTTTCTACTAGTTGTGCCTTGGATGATACAATCCCGCCAGATGACTCAGAAGATGGAGCTAATATTAATGATGATGATGATGAGAAAGAATCAGAATCAACCAAAGCCAACTCAGAACAAGATGGTAATTATAGCCAGGTACATGTTAACTTTACGCATCGCGTACATACATACATACATATATTATTATTCATAAGGTTTGATTATACTATATTCTTATTTTTGTAGGAAATAAATAACGGAAGGATCAGAGAGAATCTTGAAAGAATAATTGGAACTGATGATTCAACCTTTAGTGGCATAGACTTGGCTACTCTTATTAGGAACAAATATGGCAGGTCTTACGATGTGCAACTCATAAAGAAGGTATGCTTTTGCTGTTTTCGTCATATGCATTCATTATGTATGACAAGAAAATTATAGGTATTCTCCCTGTATAAGTCTTAGAAAACCGGCTTGGCAGAAATGACAATACTCAGTTAAGAACATTTGAATAAAATAAAAAAGTTAAGACACATCAAAGATTTAAAGTGGTTTGTCTAATTTATGTTACATTCATGGACAAGATTGTGAAGAATTTTATTATGTACGACTCACTTCTCTCTAAATACAAGGAGAGAACGAAAGAACATCTCTATCTTAAAACAGAAGAAAACATTTTCTTTGAACAATATAGAAGAAAAAAAGTGGGACACTAAGAAGAATTCCTAAACTTGAATTCTCTCTTAGAAGTAAAAAAAAATTAAAATGAGATGTGAAATAAGTGATAAAACCTCTGTATTTATAGAACTTGAAAGGTAGTATAAACAAGTGAGAACACCATCTTTTTACTATTGCTATTATGGCTGATCTTTTCACTATTGTTATTACAGTTGACCTTTTTACTATTTCTATTGTGGCTGCTTGATGAGCAATTTTTTTTCTTATAATGTAAACAATAACTTCAACAATGCAGTTGGTTGTGCTACAATTGTCATTGTTGATTTGTTCAACATTCTTTCACTTGATGATTTGATTTTTATCATGTCTTCACACTTGATAAATCTCTTTTTTTCGTTTGTCAATTCTTCATGCTACTTACGTGTCTGCTAGGCCATATAACAATTTACACTATTGGAATTTATTAGTGTTAATTGGTTTAGTTAAAGCATCTGCTAGGCTCTTCTTGGTGTAAATCTTCTTCATGTCTACACTTTCATCTTCTACTACTTCTCAAAGATATTGAACACCTATTTGCTTTGTCCTAGAATGAAATATTAGATTCTTTACAATGTACAAGACACTGGACTGTCACAAAATAGAGGAATCTTTTCTTGTTTGTACCTGAGTTCCTTTAATAACTTTTGAACCTAAATAGCCTTTTTGCAAGCTTATGTAGCTGACATATATTCTACTTTTGTTATAAATGAAGCCACAACAGTTTACAGTTTCGAAACTCAGCTTACAGCTCATTCTGTAAGAGTAAAGACATAGTCTATAGTATAAACAAATGAGAATATCATTTTTTTACTATTGCTATTGGGACTGATTTTTTCATTATTGCTATTACAGTTGACCTTTTTATTGTTCCTATTACAACAGATATTTTTATTATTCTTATTGCAACTAATTGGTGAGCATTTTTTTTTCCTTCTTATAATGTGAACAACAACTTCAACAATGTGGCCGGTGGAATTGTTGATCTGTTCAATATCAAATGTTAGGTATAATATGAGATGGAGATTATTTGTAGGTGGTTCATCTCAATATAGAAAACCTACTCGACATGAATTGTATTCTCCAGTACTAATAAACAGTAAAGCTCATGATTATTGAGAGATCAAGGAGCTCGTGATTAACTAAATTCTCCAATATTCTCCAACACTCAACTGAATTTGCGCAAAGCTCATGATTATGAGAGACTAAGGATCGCTAATGCGACCTATACATTAAGATATATTACTACCAACTAACTAGTAAGCGACTTATATGTATATTAAGATTTCTTTCAGTTCTCTTGCATTCATACGGAAACTAATTTTGTAGCGCATAACACGCTGCATGGCCGCCTCAACTTTTTCTTTTGGCTGTTCTTTTAGCAGTCCTTTTTGACCGACGGACTAGTTTTGCTGTTTAGTTGGTGAGGATGGTTGTGGCTTTCCTCTCGACCCCTTTTTGCTGTTCTTCCTTTTAATGAAGGCTCTCTTCAACCGAAAAAAAAAAAAAACTAGTAAGCTTCATAAAATGGTACTATGTACATGCATATGCATTAAAAACACATATATAACATGTTGAATAGTACGTGGTCAAGAAGGAAACATCTCTGTGACACACAAATATTTATTCATTTAAATTAGGCTGTTTATAAAGAAATGAGTTTTGATATCAACATTGATACTATAATATGCCACAATGTAGGAGTTCATGGGGAGAAATCTGCTTGCTATGAACGTCATGTGGAAGTACATGGAACAGGTATGCAAATTCTATCACTCCAAGAGTAGTTTTTTTACTACGAATTTTTTGCACTCTTTTTATTCACGACCACTATTGATACATACTTATATATACTGAGGCTTGACGATGTGGCAAACAGAGATCGTTTCCATTGACTGAAGAAGAGTATATACTGAGGCTTGACGATGTGGCAAACAACTTGAAGTGCTGGGGAGCTGTGTCACATATCCGAACTAGCCTCCAAAAGTCCAAGGAAAGGCCTCGGATAGGAAAGGTGCGTACGAGTAAAGCGAAAATTCAACTAAAAGAATATATACGCTTTGCGTATATATATATATGTACATATTACGTTTATCTTAGAGACATTTGTATCTGAAATTTTCATATGATTTGGGCACATTGATGATGCAGGCAGTCAGCATTTTTATAGACATGGACGAGTCTGGAGGCCGTGCAAATGAATGGATTTACAAATGATTTAGTATATTATTGCCTTGTTCAACAAGAGAATACTTTACCTTAAAATTAGATTACAAAAGTTCTCTTTCGCTTATATATATACTAGAAGAAAAGTTACAAAGAGGTTTATACAGATAGCGTACTCAAATCCATCACCGTTTCTTTGGGTTGTATGAATATGCACATATGTAAACGGATGTAGGCTGCACTATGGCTAAACTACCTTGGGTACGACGACACTCACTCCCCATTGCTCAAGGTCTACGCAATTAGCCAACACCATATGCCCACCAGTCATATATGGTCCTCCCTGTGAGGTACATCCCCATTTCGTATGGTTCTATTCTTGTACAACCTCTGGTAAAAGTTTTATAAATGTTGTCACAGTTCAAAATTTTTGGGAATGAGTATAAAAAGAAACTCATTGTCAAATGACTAGTATGCTGTCCCTTAGAAATGGAGACATTAAAACTAATGATCAAGTGTCCGCTGTCGTAGTTATGAATAATTGATGATTATCATTTTTATCATTCTGATCAACCAAGCACTGAAGGTAGTTTTTCCTTTAGCTAGAACTGCTAAGGTTGAATAGAGACTCAGAACAAAACAAAGCATTAGTTATATCAGACAATCCCAAGGCAAATGGGCGCCATATTGTGCTATCAAGATTCAAAACTATACATATGAAGATGCTAAAACCTCATGTCTGGCAACGCAGAAACATAACAATTTAGAATTTGAGCCACATGGTCTTCTATATCACAGCTGCCAATCTATGGGGGCAATTCCCATCTTCTCCAGAAGCTGGTTGGTGCGAGAAAAATGCCTGTTCAAATCATTTAAAAGCAATTGCAATTACGTTCTTCTTTTTTTCCTTCCCTTTTGCCGTGGAATTGAATGCAAATTAATAATCCTGTACCCCTTTTCTGCCCCTTTAGCAACAACTACACATTTCATAAAGTTCTTTGTTGCATATAATAATGGCATTCTCCTATCAATTCAAATTTAGTCACTTTTAAAAGCATTAAAATTCATATTATTTTCTTAAGCTATACTTTACCTGCAGCCAAAGAAGCCTCTATTAGCAGACAAACCAGAAGGATGTGCTGCTTTCAGAATGTGATGCTTCGACTCATCAATTAGCCTGCATACAAATTTCATAATAATCTCAAATGTAGAAAATCACTCGATTCATCTAACCTCATAGAGCAAAACAAATATTTTATATATTCAAACTTATTTATCTATCTGCATGAATTTCTCTTTTTAATTCCATTATCCATATTTTTGTAAACTCATTCTGCAATTCCTTAAAGAAGTCAAATAGTGGGTTACAAGTTTTAGCCATTTTAGTGTCACAAACTACAACTTTCAAGACTGCTGTTGTGTGTTTCATGTGCCACTTTTTTAGGATATTACCGGAAACAACTTTTTATATTTCAGAGAGAACATGAATGAAATCAGAACAAATTATTTGCTTGAAAACTATGGGTCCTTTGTTAATTTGATTATCTGCGACGCCCCTAAAGAACCTACTATTATCTCTCAATATATCCCTATTCCATTACTTCTTTAGTTTACAGAATGAACGCAACAGAATATGACACTAAAAACAAAAACAAAATGAGAAAAAAATTCGTACCAATTGACTTTCTTTATAACTTGCAAAAATCATTGAAGCCAAAGAAATTGGGAGCAGCATTAAATTTCCATTCAATTTAAAACCTCTTGGTTTTGAGAGTGGAACAGCTAAAAAATTGGCTAACAACCTTGTCCACATTCCTTATAAAATGTAATTAGGCCAAACATTAAGCAAAGAATAAACTATGACCTCTGTGCGGTGACAGCAGTAGCATTTTGAAACTTCTCAATTTGAAAACCACAAGAAATTACTTTTATGTATGATTCCTACTAAGAATTCAGTATCAATGCAAATCTAGAACGAAATATAAGTACCTGCATTTCTCTTGAGCACAGTTTCCCCATAGGAGAAAAACAACTCCTTCCATCCTTTGTGAAACTGTTTTAATAACAGCATCAGTAAATTGCTCCCATCCTTTCTTTGCATGAGAGTTCGCCTGATGATTCCTTACTGCAAGTGAAAATTATTAGCAATATGACATGGGAAAAGAAAAAAGAAAACACAGTTACACTAATGGAAAAATTACAGGGAATGAAAACTTTCTAGATATAGCTCCTACCACTTAGTGTCTCTGCCAATATTTCATACAAGACAGGTGGAAATAAAATCAAGAATGCTTCTAATCTAATTAAATGGCTACTTCATGTTCCCTAGGAAGTTCTTTTCCATTATGAAAAGTAGTAAATGAAAATACACATACAGACCTCAAATTAGATTGACAGGGGTGAGCATCTGAAGGATGAACCAGAAAAAAGTTTGCGGACTCTCTTTCCCATGAATGGCATCAGAATACATATAAAGAACTTTAAAAGCTATATAACATGCATTACAACCATGTTGATATCAGAAAATTTTAAAGAAAGATATAGATTTTAGAGTTACTCTAAAAGGAGATTGGAATCTTCAATCCTTGGTAGAAGAGGGAGCAAAACTAACAGAAATCGTCTTATACAGATCGGAAGAAACTTTGTCTTCTTTAATCTTTTCTCATTTCTTTCTTATTTTTCTATGAATAGTCGAAAAATTTTAAATATGGATAAGTAAAACACATAGTATGCGGGCAGTGAGCGAAGAATTAACTGAGGAAAAATTATAGTCAACAACAAAGAAGAAAGGAAACTGAAAGTTATTAAATGCTAAATAAGCTCGAAACAATATCTTAGTTTATTTATCGCGTAATACATTATTTCAATAGTAAAGTAATCAGTGAGCTCCGTATTTAATAATCTTACCAGTGAGAACGGCATTGAGCAAGAGAACACCCTGCAAAAATTGAAAAGGAAAAAAGAAGTCGGATCAGTATTTCGTGGTAGACTGCATGCATTGTAACAAGATTAAATGTGGTTTTTCCTGCAATTGTAATTGGAAGAGAGAGAGAGAGAGAGAGATATATGAAAGTACCTGGACAGCCCATTTTTGTAGATTCCCATGAGACGGAAGGGAACAGCCGAGATCTTGGTTAAGCTCCTTAAAGATATTGAGGAGACTAGAAGGTATCTTAACACCGTGAGGGACAGAGAAAGAAAGACCCATTGCTTGACCGGAACCGTGATAGGGATCCTGGCCAAGGATGACAGCCTTGAGGGTGTGAAAAGGAGTGGAATTGAGAGCATTGAAGATCAAATGGGGAGGCGGATATATGGGAACTGCGGTCTCAGTCTCAGACTGGACAAAGTTACAAAGGGTCTTAGCATAGGGCTTCTGGAGTTCACCAGGGAGGGCTTCCAACCACGACTTTTCAACCAACAACTCCTCCAATTTCACGTAACCAGACCCAGACCCAGACCCAGACGCTGAACATCAAAATGAATCTTTGTTGATTTGTGTATTCTTTCTTTTTTTTTTAATGAAATGAAATTGAATCATATTTATTATTATGTTTGATATATTGAATTAAAATTAATTACCTTTGGCATCAGATACTTTCTGAGAACAGATTTTGAGGTTGCGTCTGGCATTGGCGAGCAGTTTCTGGAACTCCATACGTGACTTCTGCTCAGCCGATACCACTTCGGAATCGCCAGCAGCGGAGCCCAATGAGCAAACCTTCAACCGCTTCGCAGGTGGCTGTGACCGTGGCGCGAAGAAATCCGTTAGGGTTCTGGTTCTCGACGCCGACATTCCTAATCTTTCCTCCGCCCACTTGGCGGGAAATCACTTTCACTGATTAATTTACCACAAACACAAATGCGGCACCCAACCCAACCCTTCACTCCACACTACATATTTACGAATTTTTAAAAATAATAAAAATTTTGTACTATCGTTTAAAAGTATTTTTCTAAATATTCTAGGAATTAGAAAAAGCGTGGTATTTTGGTAATAAATTTTTTTTTTAATTTTTACATGAAATTACAAAAATTTATTAAAAATCAGTTTAGTTTTCTTTAGCAGAATGTCTTGTATGTAAATAAATCACATAAAATTATTGGAAACCAGTCTGATATTTTTTAGCGGAATATCTTATACGTAAATAAATCACAGTAAATAAATCACAGGAAACTACGAATATTTCCTGGAAACTATTATGATTTCCTTGTTGCAAAAATTCATATAACTAAATATATCAAAGGAAACCATAAAGATTTCTTGAAAACTATCATGGTTTCATTTTTACAAAATGTCATGTACCTAAATAAATCATAGAAAAATATGGAAATTGTTGTAGTTTCCTTTAGCAGAATGCTCTGTAGCTAAGCAAATCGCGGGAATCCAAGAAAGTTTCCTGGAAACTATTGTTGTTTTTATTTTGCAGAATGCTCTGTAATTAAGTAAATCACAAAAAAATCACGAAAATTTCCTAAAAATTATTGTGATTTCTTTTTTGCAGAATGTTAGAATCCAAAATGTTTCCTTTTGTAACATCTTACCTCGTAAGATAGAATACCGGTTTTTTCCTATTAGCTCAAGCTTTAACTCGACGATTTTTAATAGAAGTTTTAAGATCCTTCAAAGTGGGTTTCTTCTTCTTATCTCTAACTTGGAGCAACTTTGACTCAGAAACTTTACCTTTTTCTAGAATAGATTGCAATGAATTTGGAGATACCGATTGTATCCGAGATGCGATAATGAATTTGGAATATTTTGTTAAAATGTCGTAGTACATGTCATTTTCTCTTTCAAATTCTACGTAAAAAGGCGGTTACATATATTTAACCATATTAGAATTTATGGTCTAAAGTCTTATTGGGTGCCTATAGTGATGTGTGACCTAATATTTATGGACTAATGTAAAATGAAACTATTTACAAATATTCAATCATTAATTAGAATATTGTAAATTATAGCTTACAATTTAGATAAAATTTTGAATATAATAATTCCTAATAAGTTTGAGATATGAACATGCTATATTTGTATTTGGACATATTCAATACTAATTATTCAGGAGTATTTCACATTAATTAAGTAATTGGGAGATATCCTTGATAAGATAAAAAAGATACATGCATTCTCTGGTGTCACTTATTATTTTTCTTGGGAGTCAAAATTTTATAGCTAAATCCTCAAGGTACCTTTTATCTTTGAAATTTTTTTTCTTCCAAAATTAAAACCAATGTGATTGTTAGTTTTGTGTTTTGATATAAATTTGTTGACTATGGAAATTTCATTTTTGGTCCCTTTCCTTTCTATGTTAAGCTTTGTAAATATCTAACCTCTCTATAAAAAGTGGGTAGTTTATTATTTTAAGTTTTTTTTTTCCTAATAGATTTTAAGTATTTGCGAGTAAAAATAAGATATAAAATTGGGTAATTTATTATTTTAGGTTTTTTTTTCAATAGATTTTAAGTGTTTGTGAGCAAAAATAAGATATAATGATCAATTTAAATTCTATGTATAGAGATAAATATTTTAGAAAATAAATACCTATTATTATATATATATATATATATATAGTTGACAATCTAATAAGTATTTTTTTTTTACCTATGTGTAAGTATTTTTTTTTTATAATAAGATGTATGAAAAGATGTATATTATTAATACTATTTTATTCTTTTATTTTTACTATAAGAAAATGTGCATGATAAATTTTCACTAATCAAAATAATACATATGTATAAATAAATAAAAATACATGTCTTATATATATGAATATATATATATATATATACACTATTTTACGCATATGTATATTTCACATCATTGGAAGCAATTTGCGTTGCTCTAAATGCTTATATGAAACATGATTTTGCTTTAAATGAGGGATTGGCTTTCGATGTTGACTTAAAGGATGAAAAATCTAGTAATGGTGATTTGTACACCTTACCTTACCATACAGATCGTTAGAAACCATATGCATTGAATAGTGTATTCTACTGTGAATCCAATGCATATTTACTCGATCCTCCTCCTAATTTGAATATAAATTCCATAACAGAGATTTGCTTGTGAACCCAAGGTGTGATAGAGCCTCCTTTCTTGTCTATAGGTTTTGTGCTGTGCAAACTTAAATGGGTTTTTCTTCAATTATTAAGTCTCTAAATCAATCTTGAGTTTGAAGATGAGTTGCCATTCATAATAACGTAGAACAAGATTTGTCCTAGTCCTATTGTCTATCTCGGAAATTTTGGTTATCCTAGCAACAAGGTGAGTTATCCATGTTGTTTTATTGATATTTTGGAGGCAATGCTTAATGAAACGAAGGAGAATGTTGATAAAACTCGGTGGTCTAAAAGCCATCTTCAGTAGTATGAGTGGTATTATTGAACACACGGGCATGTTCCAATGGCGTTCTGAGCTGCACCCTGCCCAGATAAACACTGAGCTTCGTCTATAACGGTCCAATATGCCACATAGGACATCAGGAGGACTTTGGTATCACATTACATAAACAAGAGGATAAGGGGAACAAAAAAGCAATCCCCATGCAATAATAATAATACACTTTCCCAATTCCCAGTACAAGTGTGCAACTTGGACAAGCTGAATTTACCCGTTCAAAAAACCGGGATCAGCTCCAGTACTTCTACCACCAAAATAAAGCTACATATGAATCCCAATACCCCATGACATCACTGACTGTACATAAGAACCAATCCTCCTCTTTTTTCAATATTAGTCGATACTACCGAAAACAAAGCCGCCTTAGAAAAAGAAAGAAACCACACCAACTATAAACTATAAGGGCTGTATGTGATACAGTAGTAGTAATAGTAGTAGGTAAGGGTACCAATTGACTAGTGTACCCCATTGCAAAGGCTATAAATACCATCCAGTGTTCCATTAGAAGCCTTAGTTGCACTTCCATTTTGGTATATTATGGTCGTTGAGCTATCAATGTTCCCCGCTGTCATTGGGATAATCTTTTTGTTCTCATTGCCTTGTAAGAGTAGGCTATCCAGCTGCCCGCATGCCGCTGCTATAAGCCCTGTTCCACATTCATTGTCAACAAAACGACATGGTTTCCTTATGCGTATGTGCATTGTATTCCCACACAAACTTAAAACGACAGCATCAAATTTGATAGGAAATATTGATCGAGGAGGCAAAGCAGGTACCTGAGAATAATGCAGAAGGTTTTCCAGGTCTTGATTTGAACTCGGGGTGGAACTGAACACCAACGTAGTATGGATGGTTCCTTAGCTCAACAATCTGTGCATCAAAATATTCCAACTCAGAATCACAACAAATTTATTTTCAGCATATACAACATAATCTTTTGTGTGAAAGTTCCAACCTCCATTCGTCGACCTGTTAAATCTTTCCCTGTAAAAGAGAGACCAGCCTTTTCAAGACGTCCTACCATTTCAGGATTCACCTGCAATACAAAATAATTTAATCCTATCGAACCCTGTATCAATTTTCTGAACCAAAAATGTGCATTACATACCTCATATCTGTGGCGGTGTCTCTCATCGACAGAGCTTCTATTTCCATATCTAAAGGAATGAAAATTGCAAATCATTAGCCATTAACTATGGACATCTAATTTGAACCTGTCAAGGTAAACTAGCTACTTTATCGATTTGTGTGTAATTTAAATAAACTTACAGTTTAGCTGATTTGCAGTCCATGACTGTAAAATATGTTCTCCTTGATCCAAGACGCATGGTGCCTCCCATATGAGTTTTTGAGCCCTGCTTGAGTGAAGAGATTAGATACATATGGCAATAGCAGAATAGCAATTTCAATTGTAAAAGCTTAGATTGAACTCGAAACACATAAAATCTATACCTCTGGCATAAAAATAACACAGGGATTCTTGGTGTTAGGATCAAATTCAGTGCTGTTAGCATCTTGTAGACCAAGGACAGACCGCGCAAACTCAACCACTGCAATCTGCATTCCTAGGCAAATTCCAAGGAAGGGAATTCGGTTTTCTCGCGCATACTTTGCTGCAAGAATTTTTCCTTGTACTCCTCTATCTCCAAATCCTCCTGGAACAAGAACACCATCTGCGCCCTGAAGATATAGTTAGCTGGTCAGAATGGTGATAAAGGTGTTACGATATTTAATAATCATACGCAGCAAAACCAAGGCCAACGAAGGCAAAGAAAACACAAACCTTCAATAACTTCCATGCGGCCTTATAAGCATCAGGATTCTGCTATGATGAATATGATTTTGTCAAGTCACCGAAACAAAGCATATGATTAAAATGTAAACAATGGGAGAAGGTAAGATTTATTAACCTCTTTAGCAGTTGCATCCTCTAGGTCAGCAGCTGGAACCCAGTCCACAAAAAGTTTCTTGCGTTGGGCAACGGATGCATGCAGAAGAGCCTACAGAGAGCGTGATGGATTTAAATCCTATATAACATCATACTTGTACCTGCTCTCAGGCTATACTAATTTACAAACTAGTCACTTTGAAAATACGTCCAAATATATACATACATATATATATATATATATATATATATATATATATATCAAGAAGCGTTTTTCATATCCCCTAGTAAATAAACTTCTTAAGCAAAATTTGAAGTTTACAGGTAAAATATTTATATAGGTGCTATTCTTCTGCACTGGACTAGTTCTTTAGAGTGCTCTGGATATAATACACACTGGGAAATCACAAATAAGATGTTGAGAACGGAGAAGTGAGCAATTAGTACAAACATATAAGAATTGCACCGAAAAATGTCGTGAGCCGTTTGTTTTAACCATTGACATCAGAATATGTGATATTTGGCTGTAAGGATTATATAGAGTTGAAAATTTATTGGCGCACCTTCAGTACAGAAAGGTAGGAATCTGATAGGCCTGTATACTTCCCAACCATGGCAATACGAACCTGTTATAAAATCAAATGACATGAAATGATATTTCTGGCAAGAAACATATAGAAAACTTAAAATGCTATTTATAATATTTTGTGTTGTAGTTTAAAAAAAAAAAATTGAAAATCCATTTGTGTTTCTATTAGCTCTTTGTTTTGAATTATGTTGCAACATCAATCCAGAATTTCCTATTTATAATTGATTCAAAAAATGAGACCTACCGGCTCATGCAGCACATCAGCAATTTCAGCCCTCGAAGTCCATTCCTCCAAATCCGGCTCCCTAGCAGTACTGCACGTTATCGAATATATTTTTGTGTGATGTACTACTATAAACCAAAAAGAGGATGTCATATGCTGAAAATTGAAGCTTCTCCGACAAACCTTTGAAGGTTGAGGACTTTGAAGATTGCTTCATGAGCCTTCTGATCCTAATTGAGAAGAAGAAGCAAAGAAACATCAGTCGCCACATACTAGTTGCAGTAACATGTAAAGTAAATCTACAGAAACTATAAGACTGAAAAATACTAACCCTTAGGAGTAGAGGAATGTGCCAGATGTTGGGAACATCGTACACAGTGATGATGTTATCTATCTGTAAAAACAGAGTTCAACTAATAAGTAAGCAGATTTATATGCTAAACTTGCAGGGCTCCTTTTTATTCTTTCTGGTGACTTACTGGGACATGGCAAAACTGAGAAAGCTTCACCTTCACGTTCTCATCAAGTGCCTGTTGAGTAGGAAGCCTTAAGCCAAAGTGACAAAAACACAGAGAGAGAGAGAGAGAGAGAGAGAGAGAGAGAGAGGAAAACCGTTGTGCTTCGACAAGCCAGGAGATGTGGTGTCAAACCTAGACATCTCAGTCCCCGTACGCTGTGCTGAGTTGGTTTTGTTTTCTGAAACAGAAAAGATACGGTTCCACCAATGACCAAAATGAGAATTTGATCTGGTGAGGTTCAATTGTGTCGTTATAATATGTGTGAACACATGAATTGAATTCCTAAGAAGATTACCTGTTCACCAACGACGTTCAAAACAGGCACAAGGCTGACATGAATCAAGCAAAAGTTGCCAGGTCCTAAAAAGAATTTAAGGCAGTTGTTATGTGCTAGAATGAGTTGCAACATACTTGTCTCATGTAAATTCTAAATATTTCGTATGAATTCTTAATTCTTACCAACGCGGTATGAAAACTGGCCTAATGCCTCGATGAATGGCATTGACTCGATGTCTCCTGCATCAAGAAAAACCATTAGAAACCTCAACAAAACGAGACTGGAAAGAAAGTAGCAGTTGATGTACCTATAGTTCCACCCAATTCTATAACACAAACATCGGCTGAACCTGGCTTTCCATCAACTGGAATTTGTGCCGCTCGCTCAATCCAGTCTTGGATCGCATCTGTGATATGAGGCACAACCTACATATATGTGTATATATCAAAACAAACAAATAAACTTAGAAAGAAAGAAAGGCTTGTCATTTTATGAAGAATAATAATTCATTTTGGAGTCAAAGAGAGAAGAAGCAGTGACATTGTATTTGGAAATACCTGTACAGTTTTTCCCAGATAGTCTCCCTTTCTCTCCCTATCAATAACGGACTGCAACAAACAGAAAAATCAGTATCTGGAATAAATATATGTCAGTGATATCTATCTGGAATTAATAGCTAGCACATCTAACTATATGATTATCATATAATTAAATGGAGATTATAAAAAGTGCAACTTAATTAAGCCACTTGCCTGGTAAATCTTTCCGGTAGTGATGTTATTATCACAGGTCAGCTTGATATCTAAGAATCGTTCGTAGTTTCCAAGATCGAGGTCCACCTAACGAACATGGCGGAAAATCAAAAGGTCATGTCTCCTATAGTAATCTCTGAAGCAGCTCGCTTCTTTGTCGCCATACAATTCATTTTTTCTCTCATTATTTTCTCAACTACCTCAACTAATTAATATGTTTAAGTCCTAATATTGTTTATTAATTACTTGATGTTTTAAGAAAAGACAAATGAAAAAAAAAACATAGTGAGATAGATAGATGGTGATGGAAAATCAGATTATAAGTTTAAACAAAGATAGAATTCCTTATGGAAAAAGCAAAAGGGGAAGTCAAAGCTCCCAAGATCAGACAGGTTATGAAGAAAATTAAATAAAAACCTTGAACCTTTTTGGGGTTTTCCTTCCCAGAAGAAAAAAAAAAAAAAAGAAGTTAAGAAAGAAAGATATAAACAAGTTTGTCTAATGTCTAAGTACTTACCTCACCACCATCATCTAATACAAACACCTCTCCATGCTCGAAAGGGGACATGGTTCCGGCATCGGTGTTTAAGTAAGGATCTAAAATATCAAAATGACTTCATAAGAAATGAAACATTGAAAAAGTGAGCTAGGACTAGGAATGAATGTGATATGCAAAATTAGCTGCAATAGTATAGTATTTGAAAACAAAAAAAAAAAAAAACGAATATATATCTATATATAGATGTATATTAACAAAATGATCTTTGTTGCTTTATTTATTTGATTCTGTTTTTACAAGAAGAGAGACGTCATGAGTTCTGTATGAGACGGCTAAGAAGAAGAGACCAATTTTGATGGAAGTAACACGAAGTCCACAGGCCTTGAGAAGAAGGCCAATGCTGCTTGCAGTTACTCCTTTGCCGAGACCACTTACTACTCCACCCGTAACCAACACATACTTCATTTTTCTTTTTCTTTTTTTTTTTTTCTCTTTCTGAAAAAAACGAAAACAAATTAATAAGCCATGATCAGCATCACATATCTCCATTAATTGCAAAAAAAAAAAACCATAGAGACAAGACAAGACAAGACAGACAAACAATTTTACAATAATATTCATATATATATATACTAGTAAAACACAAGAGAGAATAATTATTAATGGTATAGAAGTCTAGAAGAGAAGAAAAACAACGTTTTCTTTTCTGAGAGTGAGGCAGACTGACTGGTAGGCTTTGCTTCGAAGCTCGCTCAGAGAAAGAGGTGCAAAGACAAAAGATGATACAGGACGAACCAAGTAGACAAAACAAAGAGAGGAGCTAGAAAACTCAAAATATCAAACAAGGAAAAGGAGAAAATAAAGGCTAAATGCTTTCAGCTATGACTATCTATGAGATTTCCAAAGGCATTGGCGGCTTTTTATATGCCAAAAAACCGACCATATACCAAACACTCCCCAATTAATTAATTCTTCAATTTTATTTCTAATAGTTTTATTTAATATATATATATATATATATATATTAAAACCAAAAAGAAACATTTCTTTTTTTTTTATTTATTTTGGTCCAAAAACTAAAATATAACGTATGTAACTATGTATGTATAACTATTTAAAATAACAACACGGATGGGATGAGAACGTGAGATGAGAATGGCCCCTCCAGCGGAAGTACGGCTCCTCTTTTGGTTTTCTCTACACTAGTATTTCTAGACACTGTACACACACGACCTTGTACCTCTGTGACTTCCACCTCTTGCCGCCCAACCCTCCACCAATTAAAACCCTTTTCGCTTCTTTTTTTTTTTTTTTTAAAAAAAAAATTAAGACTCCTTTAGTCCTTTGATAATTAACTTATACTAAAATATCTTTACATTAGTTATGACCAACCTTTTCCTATATTACCAAAAATCTTAAGATGATAGGGTAAGATTATAATATTAAGTCAATTCATTTTCCAATACCAATACTACTACTACAATTTCAAAATTAGGCGACAATATATTGGAGTACGATTATGTTAATTAGTTTAATTACTCAAACTTATTACATATTTATTTTGTCTTAACACGGTTAAAACAGAGAGCATCTTATCCCTTTAATTTTATTGAATTTCAGCAATATTTAATTGGCATAATTAATTAGGAGTTAATATTTCAAAAACGATCACAACTACAAATTACAGTACACATTTAAACTTTAACGTAATGAACTATAAATAGTTCGGTTGTTTTATTTCAAATTTGTTTCATGAGTAACATGCTAACAGTCTTTTTTCACATTTTTGTTTTTATGAGTAACATGCTAGCAGTCTTTTTTCACATTTTTGTTACTTTCTCAACAATATCCATTTAGAATGCATGCAGTAAAACGATATTATCTCAATCAAATATATAATATTTTTTAAAATTATATTATCCTTCTCACTTTTCACTTATATTACATCGTACCTTCCCACTAATATATAATCCACCACAGATTATCCTACACTAATTAATCACATCACAATCCCTTATCCAAAAAAAAAAAAAAAAAAGAAAAAACACCCGAAAGAAAGAAAAAACAAAGTAGTCTTACTTTACGGCCCAGCTTATATTCCCGATCTATTTTGTAATGAAGCATATACCTGGTAGCTTAATTCTATATTTGTTCCTTTAATTTGTCTTTGGAATTTAATGTAACATTCTTGTTAGCAAACAAACCGAAAAATAATGAAAAGTTTGTTGCTTTATGGACTATGAACATATATATTTTTATATGTATTTGTTTGGTGATTTGTGTAAGTACAATTGGTTTTGATTTTTCTAATTACACAACATGAGCTCGCTATAGCTCTATATCTGAATGATTATTACTACTATTATTGAAAAATTGGCAGGAAGGATCGAAGAATTGGAAGACATTGACAAACACAATAGTAGTTAGTAGTTGACGTGTGTTATGATGAGATATATGATAAATTAACTTTACTTTGCTAGTGTGGAAGGAAAGGATATTCCAAATATACAAACTCAAAAAGTGTTACATATTACATGAATCGTTTCCCACTCCACTTTCCGAAAGTAACACACTATAATGTATAAGTATAACTTATAGATTAAAGTAGGGCCGAAAAAAAAAAAGACGTGTGGGGAAATGTAGCAGCTGATGGACAGAATTAAAGAATTTCTTTTGTTTTTTCTTTTTCTAATCTAATTTATTATTTTCTTTTTTTAATCGATCTTGACGGGAAAAAGTGGGATCTAATATTATTCGAAGGAATAACTAAGTCTAACCAACAACAAAAGGAAAAAGGAAAAAGGAAAAAGGAAAGCCAAGAGAGCAAGAAGAATCCTTGTATCTCACGAAAACCACCTAACGACCAAACAGCCTCCAACAAATAAACAATCAATTCACTCCTGTCCACTTAAAATATTAGTGTAAATGTGTAATATATATATATATATATACACACTTCCTTTTTACGTATGTATATATATACCACACGTAACATTATTATCCGTTATCTATGTTCACAACATAAATTAAACAAGAGATTATTGTGATTATTGGATTACAACATACGTAACAAATTATTAACGCGTTTCCATACACTTGAATAGTCACTGATACATTATTTCATTTTGAACTAAACATTTCAAATTAAGATGCTAAAATATCTAGATAAACTGGTAAATGTGTGTGTGTATATATATATATATATATATATATATATATATGTAACATCATAAACATATATACTTATTAGGGTTCTCTTAAAAAAAAAAAGAAAAAGGAAAAAAGAAAAGAAAAGAAAAGAAACATATATATACAGAAGGATTAAGTTGGATATTATGGTCTGTTTTTAACCAAACATACATGAAATCAAAGTACGTAGCTAGGTGGGGATCATGTAATACTCGAGAATACTATTATCTATTATATCTCATCATCAAAAAGTCAAAAGTAATACTGTTTGGATAACGGAAAACGTCCGTCTAAATGAATCTTCGATTCTGATCGATTTCACTATATTAATTAAATAATAAATCACAAGCTTTTGCTTGTTTCACCCCAGTGATCAGGTGAGAATTAAAATGATCAAGCCAGCTGTTCCAAAATTACGTACAAACCGCAACTATAAATGTAGCCCAGCTAGCTATTAAATTGAGTCGACATCAATATATCAGATTATATCCACGCATAAAGATAAAACACAACTAAAAGCCAAATCCATCAAATTTGATCTTTATGCTATGGATAAGCCATCCCTTTTACAATATTAAGTGTAATATCCATGGCCTCGCATTATTATTAATGTTTATTATTTGAGACAAACTCACTCCAGAGTTTGATTAACAAGTTATCAACTAAAGCACTAAACTAACTTAATTGATTAAATGTAAGGAAAGTGCTATATATACCTTCGTATTTTATAATATTGACCGATTTGAACGACGAATCGTTACCCGATGTTATAGATGTGGCATCTAAACAAAGCACCCAAACTTATAAAGTAGGTAAAGTTGAATTATAAAGATTCTATCTCTATTAATTTGTGGTGGGAGTTGAAGACATGTATATAAGTAGCTGAATACAAATCTATGTATATATTAGCCACAGTCAATGAGTTTTAATATATACATATATGTATATAATTATCTTGTCGAGATCGATAATTTCTATATGTATAGGCCATGGGTAGCTACAGAGTTTCAAATTAATGTCATTGTAAATACGTTAATGAATTAACTATAACTAATAATTAGTCAAAATAATACTTATGTATTTAAATTAAAAAAATACGTCCTGAATTGGTGTATTGTGCTTATATATAAAATATATATATATAGCTTTGAATAGTGCCATTTCGGACCATTCCCCTTATATGATTTGACAAATATTAAACACTACATTTATCCAGTATGACATTAATTTAAAAATAGAGGATTATATTTTCACTTTTATATAATTAATTAAGCTCTAAAATCCTCTACTTAAGAGTAGTACTAGTACGGAAGTGTACCATATGAAGAAAACATTATGCATAATGCTTGGTCCAACTATTGTAACAAATTTGTAATATTAAGACAATTTGGTAGAATACTTAGGATTCCTATAACATTATCTAAATATTATACATAATAATATTCGGGAATAATGTTAGGTATTATTTGTACTAAATTTTTAATAATAACAAATGCGATATGAAAGTTAGTATCATTAATTCAATTGGTGAATATAATTATTAATTTATTTTATGTTAAGTTTTAATATACCAATAAAATAGTGACAGCTCTTATGCTTTTGATATAAATTAATTTTGGGATGTCAAGTATCATTTCTTGATAATTCTATAAAAATAGAGTTATTTATGTTCTTTTTCTTATTAATTTTGTGCATTTTTTAGTATTTTTAGTGTAGTTTTTAAAGTAATTTAAGTTATGTTATTTTTAAGTATTTAGATTTAGTTTACTTAAATTTTATTTTATTTTATTTTATTTTAGGTGTTTAATTCAATTTCTTCTAGGATAATTTAGTTTGATTTAATTAAATTCGTAATTTATTTAATTTAGATTATGATTTGTTTTATTTATTTATCTTATTTTATTTTGATTCAAATTTAAATAAAAGAAAAAAAAAAACAGAAAAGTAAAAGCCAAACACTTGCGAGTGGGAGTGAGAAGCCAAGCGCGATCGCAGCCGTCAGATCGAGAATCCAGGCCATTGGATGAGTGCATTACTACGCGCACCAGTTTAGGCGAGTGGAAGCAAAACATACGGGCCCTGCATCCTCAGTAGCTGCCAAGCCATATTGGATTGTATGTGTTGTGTCTCTTGTACAACCGGTCCTCCGTCCGTTTAAACATCGCCACATCGGCTGTCAAAGTCAACATATTATTTCACCAATCAAACACGATTTTAGTGCCAAGCTCACATATTTCAGCCACATCTTAAATTCCCACGAGTTGGAAACGTGAATAAAAGGAGGAAAGAGAAAATCGCGGAAGATTGACCAATCAAATTGCTTCTTTGGAAACATAGAGATTTGTACAACACTCCAAACTTAACTATAAATAGTCAGAATATGAGAAGAAAAATAGGCACTAATTTTGAAAGAGAAAATTCCATTTTTTCTAAAGAAAAAGTGTGAAATGAGTTCAAGGTTAAGCTTATTTTTAAAGAGACTAGAATGATTATCTTAGTTGTATCGTTTTTCTATTTCCAACTTTGATTTCTGAGAGTACTTCAATATTTATATATTTGATTTATTAAATTCTTCAATATTTTTAGTTTCAATTCTATATATTATTTTCTAGTTTTTCGTATAAATTTAGTCATATTTTCTTTATATAGTGATTTAAACTAGATTATAATTATATTTGTTTTATGAATTAGACCTTTTACTACACTATTATCTATGTGATATATTGTCGGTTTGAAATAACTAATAAGATAGATTATTTTGAGTTTAATTGGTAGAATTTTTCATATTAAATACTTTTAGTTAATATTTATTCTTCGTGACTATATTTTCTGGTTATGTGTTTGAGATATAAAACATATAATTCAGTAATAAATACAAATTAAAGTTGGTAACAGTTAAACAAATAATTAAGTGAATCTTGAAGATTTGTTTTTCTTATATTGGTATTTTTATTTAAATTTTTGTGATTATTTTAATTTATTGCTCAGT
Source organism: Parasponia andersonii (assembly GCA_002914805.1). Taxonomy (NCBI): domain Eukaryota; kingdom Viridiplantae; phylum Streptophyta; class Magnoliopsida; order Rosales; family Cannabaceae; genus Trema; species Trema andersonii. The sequence goes on along the minus strand of JXTB01000346.1, from coordinate 221,884 downwards.
TAATTTTTATTTTTATTTTTTTAAATTTTTCATTACCTTTTAATTATTGATTTACTTCTCTGTGGGATCGACACCTTAATATATACTGCGATAACTGTTAGTATATTTTGAGCGTAGACATTTTTGTAATTACTACATGTACAAATGAAAGTCATCCTATAAATTCGCTATTTTGTAATTAATTAATTATATTTATTATCGATAAAAGAAAGTATTTATTGGAAAAATAAATTCCCAATTTTGTAAGCCAAAAGCCTAATTGAGAAGACGAGGGAATAATTGTAAGACCACAAGTCTGACATCCATTCTTACCTCTTTTATTTTCTTTTCATTTAATGCGTAATAATATTTTTCCTCTGAAACTTGACCACATTTTTGTAAGCATTGTATTTAGTTTTTTAATCATGTATTGATCCTGAAAAAATATTTACCCATGTATTGATCTGTGAAAGAATATTTGATTATGTGTCATGCGTAGCAAGTTGTAGTAGCTCATGGGCTAGTTTCATATTACTGTGTTATGATGCAGTTATGTTGCAACTACTATGAATAAAAAGTAATTGTGGAAAAAAAAAACTGAGGTGTTTGGTAAATTTAATTTACAAAACTGTTGTGTTGTTTAAAAATAGCATTTAAGTGTGTTGTAAAGTAATATTTTAAGCAATTTATACTATGGAAGCAGAATCAACTTTTATAAGTAACCCTTATCCTGCTTCTCAAATTCTACTTAAATTGGCAGTTATACAGTTTCTTTTAGAATTAAAGCAGAATCTTGCCAAACATCCACACTTCTTATTGTTTCGCTAACTGTTTTTAAAAACTAAAAGCAGCAGCCATAATCAATCCCAAACGGGCCCTATATATAATCATATTGGGATAATGGCGACAAAAAGAGTTTGATTTTTGACTTTTCTTTGTAAAATAAAAATAACTCAACTATGATTTTTCACTTTTGTGAAATAATACCTAACATTTTAGATTTATGCAAATTTGTACTTTGTGGTGGCCAATTTTGTTATTTTTACGTTAAGAAGACAATACTAACCTTCATTAACTCAGTATAAAAGTATTTAAAACGAATATAATTTCTGAAAATATTTTATAATTAGTTTATTTAATTTTTAACTTTTTTTAAACAAATCGGAAAAAATATTTAAAATATTTAGATTTAAATTTTTTAATATACTTACAAAAAGAAATATTTGTGTCTTTTACTTCTGTCAAGATATTATTTTACAAAATTGAAAAATCCAGATATTTTTTACAAAAATTTTTACAAAAATAAAAAATAAAAAATCAACTATTTATTTGCATAATCTCTATTGTATTTAGCATGCAATTACTATTAGTTGTTTGTATATCATTAGTAAAGATTCTCTCTCCCTCCAAAATCCTAGCCTTCATTCTCATTCTCTCTCAAAATACCCCTATCGTCGGTCTCACAATAAGCCAAGGATGGAGTGTTTTGATCATCATTTTCGGTTTCTTTTCCTCCTCCCCTATTCTCCCTGATCTCTTTTGAGGATGATGGATCTTTTTTTTTTTTAATTTTCTAACAAGTCCATATTTAGATATAATTGTAGTACTACGTTTATGTGGATTTTTATACTACATGATCTTTGATCTGTGCAGATTTTAATTTCATCTATTAGATTTTAAATTTGAGAAATTTTTCTTTAATTTAAATATGTAATACAAATAGGTTAGTTTTATTTTTAGCACATGTGGATCTCATTTGCTGTTGGTTACATAGTCTACCTGTCAAAAATGTAGTCTAGTGGGTGAAGACAATTGTTTACTTATGATCCTTATTTCTTTATTCTTTTGGAGAATTATAATAGTTCATAGTTTTTATTATTGTTGTATTTGTGATACACTTTCTCTCTTTAAAAGTTTGAAATTGTAATTATACATGCTTGTATTACAAATTTTTATTAATATTATTTGCATGAGGCCCATTTTATAAAAAGAAAAAAAAATAATTATGTACTGCAATATAATTGTCTAAGAAATTACCTTTAAAAAAATCCGAAATAATTAATATTTTAAATTTGAAAGAAACGTAAATCTAATTAAATTCATGTAAAATGTCGATGAGAAACTCTGAAACTGCACACCTCAGATAGGCATGTCTCCACGTATTTATGGTTTAATTAAGCAATTGACAATTTTTTTTCTTTTTGACAAATGACATTTCGAGTCAGAACTCCGATTAACCTCTTGACACGTCATGCCTGCATGTCACCACGTATTTAAGCTTTATCATTACTAGTTTGGTGATGCAGACTTTCGTGAAACCTGGAAGGGAGACAAATTATAAGCGCCTCCTTCATGCTCAAACTTTTCTTTTCAATTTTCCCTTTTTTTTTGGGGGGTTGGTGGGGTGAAGGAATTAATGCTCGGCATTTATATTAAGCATTTTAATTAACTTCTTTTTTTTTTTTTTGGAAAAGATAAGGTTTTGCATTTTAAAATAGTAAAAATAGAACTTTTGCTCAAATTCCTAAAATAAATGAATTTAAATTCATAACTTAGGTTTTTATAGCAAATATTAAAACTTAAAGTGGTAGATGAAAAAAAAAAAAAGGTTTATATATAGGTGGAAGGTTAAATATTCTAAAATATCAAATGGGTGAGTAGATTTGATCAAGTCAAGTAGTCAATGAAGACACCGCGTTCTACGTGCTGAAACAGGAATAGAATACTATGGCTTTCCTAAGCTAAGCTAGCTACTCCCAATACAACAAATATTTACTTTAATTCTTAAGTGTATAATTTTAAAGGGAAAAAAAGAAAGAAAAGCCTTACAATAAACAGTTTCTAAAGTATTCAATTTTTGTTATTTCCTTCCGAAAGGGCAATTCACTTTTATTTACTTTTTAGTTTTATTTATTCTCTCTTTTGGGTATCTATGAAAAGGTATTCTAATAATTTTCCTTAACACTAAACTTGTCACTTTAATTGGCTACCAATATGTACGCATCAGCCAATATATATATGTACTAGCTATCTGGCTAATGATGTTTACAAGAAGTCATATACATACAAGTAAAATATATAATAAGACATATGAATTTAGAATTTTAGATAACGGGGTCGTCCTTGTGGTGCCACCAGTAGATAACGACAATTTCATTAGTCAGAGAAAGAGGTGATTCTTAATTAATTAAATCAAAAACTATATTATTAGCTTAACGAATACGATGCAACAACGTGGCAATTGACGGTTGTACTAGCAAATTAAGCAATTGTCTCTAGTTTTTTCTTTTTTTCTTTTTACAAGAATTCAAAACTTTAGCCCTTATTCTTAAAAGTGTGTATATAAATACCAATCTAGCTCACAAAAGAGTAATAAAAAAGGATTTTAAAAATTTGGAAAATGCCGTCAGTTTCTGTTTGTTTTTTTTTTTGGGGGGGGGGGGGGTTTGAGGGAGGAAAAAAAAGAAAAACATTGGGTCGTTTCTCCAATCGGCCGCTGATGACGGTGGATACAGATTGGGAGAAGGTGGTCAATTCAACTTTAAACTTTGAAATTTGATAAAATATTTGATTATTTTCTTCCAAAGAAATAAAAAAAGAATGTGATAGAAAAGAACAGGGCGAAGGCACGGTTATTGTCGGTTATGGCAGTTTGCCACGTTAGGGACACGTGCTACCTGATCTGGTTTCCGTTAGGTGAGCCCCACCACCAGGTCTGACAGTTGACCGTTCCTTCGTACGGCAGCTTGACTCTACCTATTCTAACTCCTGCCGACAAAATCCCCTTTCTTTACATTTTATCCTTTTAATTATTATTATTTTCTTCCCCACTCACGACTCAACACCTTATTCTTACTTATACTCTCGAGCACCGCATTTCACTTACACGTGTCATACTTATATTATTTCATTTTTATTTACACTATATTGAGCACACGATTGTAATTTAATCACGATAAAAAATACTACTTATATGCCAAATGTCTAATTTTCGGCGGTAGATTTCGTCCACGTACTAATATGAATTACGCGTCCTAATGGCATAACATAAGAATTTTATGTTAGGAAAGTGGAATAGGATAAACATGATGATAATAAGATTATAAATAAACGTCATTAGTTAAATTTTATTTTAAAAAAAATTTACAACAGATTTCGATTCCATATTTTAAAATCCAACCAAACAATGGAATTGATCTTAAATGGAATGACCATTCAATTATAGGGTCAATTCCAAAACCAACCAAACATGTCCAATCTTATATTTGATAGAGAGAAAAATATTGTAAAATGAAAAGCTAAGCAAGGAAAGTGAAAAAACTAAAAAAGAAAAATGTTCATCTTTAGTATGAGCGAAAAAAATGAAAGATGAATGGAAAATTTCTGAGTAGATTCCACCAAATACTTTTCCCACAGAATAGAGAAAATGAAAAAGCAAAAAAACTTGTTTAGTTAATAAGGGAATTCAATTTACTGAACTATTCTTGTATATTAACTTTCAAAATAATAATATAGAGGATAAAATAATTATTTAATAATAAGCTAATTTTTTTTTATTCTATTTATACTAAATAATTATAGAAGAAAAGTGATATTTTTTTTTTCATTTTTTCGCTATTTTCTCTCTCTCTCTCTCTCTCTCTATATTATAATCCAAACCTCCCATTTTCTTTCCATTCCGCAACATATATAGCCTAAACTCTTTTCTACAATTTTAAAGGAGCATCCAATGAGGTCAAAGACAAAATATAGAAAGAAAATTAGCATTTGTGACCAAACAGTATAAATTAAGTAGACGTTACATGTGTCGAGTGATTAAAAGCATGTGCATGCGGAAGAGGTCACCTAAAGCAAGAAGGTAAAATATATGGGTCTCTAGGGTTTTAAGTTTCAAGCCAAGAGCGTAGAAAACGCCATACAATTGATTGTGCGATTGGTCAAATTCGTCACATGGTCGGCTCTCATGACTCAAGACTTTTGCCCATCTGCTTTCTCCACTTTCTTCCATTTTGTCAATTCATTGCATCTCCCTAGTAGTGTTATACCACTACATATATATAGCTATATAACTATTAATAGTTTTCTTTAGGCAATTTTGACAATTAAATATATTGAATTAATGATAACAAATAAAAATAGCCTAGGCAGTAGACAACTCCCATAATTTTGGGAGATTTGGCCAATTAATCCCCCAAATCCCTGCATCTGGTTGTGCCAATTATCTAAAACTTTATCCAATAAATATACACACATATGATCACATGACCATGATTTAAGGCTGTCCTTGAACAATTTTCATTACCTCCTCCCTACATTGGGAATGCAAATTCACATCATTTTTACTTTTATCTTTTTTTCATAAACTTTGTTAATATACATTAATTTGAACCAGACGGAATGTGTTGATTCAAGTGGTAAGAGCATTTATTATCTAAAATTTCGGTCATAGATTCGAATCACACTGGGATTGTCGTAAAAGCCTATTATCCCTAATGGGTTGGGGTGAAAATCAGGTAATAATAGGTATTTTCCTTTAATTTATAATAAATAGAAGTTATTAGTTAAGTCTCACTTTTTTTAAAAAAAAAAAAATTAGACCTGTTTTCTAGTCATTTATTAATTTAAGTTTAATTTTAGGAAATTAATAATTATTTTCTAATCACTAAATAATATTTGATTTATGATCAATAGCCATTTTGTCTGCTTGATAATTAATCAAACCAAACCGTCAATAGTCTGCTAAATAAATTATCAAATCCAGCCTCTAATGTTCAGGTGAAAGTTTGAATTCCCACTTCACACCAAAATAATAATAAAAGTCAACTAGTAAGTTAAGAATATAGAAAATAGCAAGCAGAACCTAGCAATAGCTAGCCGGTTAATTTGGAATTCAGACAATTTTACGAATATATATATAGGTATTGCCGGTTTAGTAGATATTTTTTTATAAGTATTTTTTTTTCTATTAGATTATCATCTAATAGTAATTTAATGATTATAATAAAGTATATAAAAAGATATA
>JXTB01000346.1:194903-209498 GCA_002914805.1 Parasponia andersonii | reverse complement strand
TGAATTTTCTAATCCCTTGCTAAAAGGAAAATGATTATTATATAGCATTAAAGGATATTGAAAGAAAATTGTTAGGGATACCTATACAATACTTGATTGAAAGGTAATAACAATTTATTGTTCATTAACTTATTTTAGTGGATGACTTATTGAATCTTGGATAGGATTCAAGAATCATTAATCATGTTTGCATGTCTGTTGCAAAGGGTTCTATAGAAACTAAAGGATTTAGTGAAGGCAAGTTCACTAAGAGTAAGGACTTCAATGGCTATAGTGTCTGTACATAAAATGAGAAATATTTAAATTTATATTTGATGAATTTATGAATTAGAACATTAAAATTGTCAAGCATTTAAGAAAAATTTGATGTTTGTATCATACTTGATGAAATGATATCATTTTGTTTGTCTCAATGACAAAGTTTCTATGTGAAAAAATCATATTCTTAATTACGCTAAATGATATTTTTATTGACCTAAATTATTCTCATTATATAATACTAATAATGATGAGATTGAACATGATAAATCTATTCATAAGAAAGTGAGTAAGTACTAAGAATAAAACATATTTGTATTTCGATTATATTAACCTAAATATGATCCAAAGATTGGTTAAGGATAGGCATCTAAACTTGTTAGAAGCCATATATTCACCAATCTGCGAATCTTATCTGGAAGGTAAAATGACTAAATGGTCCTTTGTTAGGAAAGACCTAAGAGTACAAGAATGTTTAAAAATAGTACATATTGTTGTCTGCGGCCCTTAAGCAATCAAGCTCAATGAGGTTTTGAATATATCATTATGAATGATTATTCAAAAATTTTGTTATATTTATCTAATGTGACTGCTAATTGAATTCTTTCGAAAAGTTCAAAGAATTAAAAGCAGAAACCAAAAGGTAATTAGGAAAAACATAAAGACTCATCGATTGGATCGAAGCGTTGAATTCCTCTATAGAGAATTCTTAGGAATATCTCATAGACAATGAAATTTTTAGCTATGATTAAGTTGTTGTTCAATTATTCATTATTACGACCCTAAAGTAAGTTATCTCTTGAGGAGCTAACTAAAGATGTGATCAGCCTATCTATGAAAGATAGATTAGAGTAAGCACTTAGGAAGGATGAATCACTAGAAGATAAATATATATCAGACCCTCATTGTAGTAGGAGGATTGTGAGACAATCTGGTAGATATTTAGAAATAGGAGAGTCATATAACCTAGAATCTGATTACTTTATCTACTAAGAGGAAATAGATGATGTTGATATAGATCTTTGGCAAAAGGCAATAGAATCCATATTAGAGTCTATGTACTCTAATAGAATCTGGGATCTTATAGATCCACCTGGAGGGGTAAAACCTTTTAGGTGTAATTAGTCTATAAGAGAAAAAGAGGAATAGATGGGAAAGTTAATACTTTTAAGGCAAGTTAGTTGCAAAAGGATTATATACAGAAAGAATGTCTATTCTGTTGTTATGGTCAAGTCTATTCATATACTCTTTTCCATAATCGTATCTCTTGATTATGAGAAATAGTAAATGGATATCAAAATAGCTTTCTTGAATAGCAATCTTAATGAATGTATCTAAAAGATACAGCCAAAGGAATTCATTGAAAAAGGCCAAGAAAGTAAAGTTTATGAAACTTTAGAGGTCTAATTTATAAACTTAAGCATTTGTCTAGAATTTATCGATTTGATCAATACATATACGAATCTTGTATCTATAAAAGATTCAGGGTAGCAAAGTGATTTTTCTTATTTATATATATTGATGATATACTAATCATTAGGAATGATATAGGATGACAATCATCAATAAGAATTTGGTTAGCACAATAGCATGATATTTATTATGCTATTGGAATAGTAAGTTGCTACTAATCCAATCTAGAACCTGAATATAGAGTTATAATCAAATGTATCCTTAAGTATCTTCAGAGACATAGGAACTATATGCTTGTCTATTCTGGAGAAAGATCTAACTCATATAAGATATATTAATTCAGATGCTCGATCTGAAAATATACTCCAGAGGATCAACCTTTTGTTACGTGTTAACGCTAATAGCGAGACGCTATAGTGAGTAAGATAGTCTTAGCAAAAGAACCTTGCTGGTCTGTTTACCAAATCTTTAGCAATCAAAGTATTTTAGGATCACCTAGAAGGAATGGGACTGCGTGATATATCACATCTGCTTTAAAAGGTAAGTGGGAGATTGTTGGGAATATGCTCTAGAAAGCAGTTTCTTTGTTTGGTATTTTAAACAATGTTTATGGGATTTAAGTGTTATCTATTTGTTATTAATAAATTTCATATTATGTCTCAATAATATACATGTGATGTTTATGTTTTCTATTATGCAAACATCTAAAAGTTCCATGACTAATAATGAGTAATAAATAATTGTTCGTGTGAAGTGTTCATATGTGGAGGACTAAATTATTTATTTCATTATGTCTAAATTAAAAGTTCACATTCTGCAAATAAAGATGGAATACTTTATTTTGCTATAGAATGTAGTGTTGTCTATTTCAACGGGATTAATGAAGTCTCCAATCATCGAAGTGTCTGACTTCAGATAGAAACACTAATGCATTATAAGAAAGTTATAAGTGCATTGAACTGGACCAAGTGAAAATTGAATTTGAGGTTAAGTGCCGTAACTCAATATTCTATCTTTCACTAATCTAGCACTATTGTAAGATTATCTTAATCCTCGTGATTGTCGGACTTGCTTTCATGAGTTTTATCTTTTTGACTTACTAAAAAACTAGTACCGATTATATGGTTCGAACTCCGGTATCTTGGAAGATAAGATTTGTGAATTGATGAGAACGTCTTTCATAATTTGGACACCATACATATAATATCACTTTGAGTTTTTTCAATGACTTGGATAATAAAAAACTAGGCGCTAGGTATTTATTTTGTGAATTTGACTGTGTTTGTATGGGCAGTTACAAACACCGTAGTCAATTATTATCCATTAGATGAAAAATGACAACTCAAAGGTAAATATGTACTAGAGGGGTAATACGGTAATTTCACCTTACTAGTACGGTATTGCATTGGGGGTATATCTGCAGGTATAGTATATGCTAAATAGATCAAGTTAAATAAAGTGTTAATTAGCTTCACAGAAAATATATGACATTTAATCTAAGAGTGCAATATTAGGCCTATAGTGGAGTGCCCCAATATTAATGGACATGACCCAGTCATAGTTAAGAGTTAATTATGATTATGGGTAGTTAGCCCATTGGAGCTTAGACTATCTGGATCCATAAGGTCCCCTGTCTAGCTCACACATAGCCCAATAACTAATTGAATGGTCAGTTGAGCCCAATAAGCTCATTAGGGTTTACATCTCTTTAAATACTTAAGAGAAAAGTTCTCCTAGGTAAATCTAAGGGTGGTACACACCACTCATGCACAGTAACTGTGCATTTTCGTGTGACAGAGAGAAAAAGAGAGAGTGGGAGAGACGAGCTGCCGCGGGAGAAGTCCCGTATTCGTTTATGGCCGCTAAGGAAGAGATATCCATGGTCGTAGACGTGCACTCAAGGAGAAGGAAGATCGCCTTCCGGATCGTTCGCTCATCTCTCGTTGGGAATCAAGAAGGTGCCCACACACCGGATCATTCAACGGGCTCTAGAGAATAGATGAGAAGGCTCAATGGTTGTGAAGCGCTTCTAGGTTTTAACTAAACCAAGATCCATGAATTGATTTATGTTAGATCAACGATCCTACGTTTTTGTTTTGTAAAATTTCAAGAAAATTTTTAAAATACCTATTTCACTGCATTATTAATTTGTTTACAAAACTGTGGAAATCATTTTCGGAAAAATCGTTTTTCAAAATTTATTGATTCAGAATTTCCAACATTGAGTACTCAAACTATTCAAGTCTTGAATCAATACACAATGGAATCATCTTTCTAGCTTCCTAATAGAAGGAATAGATTCCATATCTATAAGCTACATTTCCCGCTACTCATCTCATTATGCTTCCAAGATACAAGTATTTCGGTTTGTTTAGGAAACAAACATTTAACAAGTATGTCAAAGAATATAATGTTATAAATAGAAGTTTATAACTACTTAGGATTAAGATTGATCTACATATGATCATCTAGTGACATTATTTTGAACTCTCATCAGTTAACGGAATTTATGTGAGATTCAAATTATGTCTTGTCCAGTTCTATATAATCAAATTATATAAAGTACTTTCATTGTGATGTCAACACATCAATAATCTGGATAAGACTATTACATTCTCAATGTTAATGGACCGTACTAATAATATTTAATTAAATATCCCAAACTTTAATTAATTATTACAGACTATATTTAGTTTACTATCCATAAATTTAATCCTCGTGTATATAACACTTATATACTGAATTTGTGGTCACATAAATAAACTAGAGATTTTTTCATATTTAAAGACATACTAATTATGCATAAATTCAAATAGAAAAATATCATTTTATTAATTCAGTAAATATCCAAAATATATGTACTTTTATGGTATAAACCCTAATTATCACCAATACTCAGCTTACAATTCAATATGGTTTGTTCATAATGTTCTATAAGTTTATGTATGACATCATATTCATATAACATACCAGATCTTTTTTTTTTTTTTTTTAGAGTATTATTTTCGATCTTGTGTGATGTTCTTATATATGTGTGGAGATATATATATATAAGTCTTAATTCAGTATGTATTTTTTAAAAATTATTTCTAAATATTTATTTTTAGCCGTTGTTCAATCAATTATCTAACAACTAATTTGATTAATTAGATTAAAAATAATAAATATACAGTTCTTATAATAAGTATATTGCTCTTTCTTTTCCTATGTTTTTTTATAAGATGTATAAGATGAATTTTGATTGAGTAAAATAATATTAATAAAGAAGATAAAAAAAAATTACCTATTAGATTGGTGAAACTTATTCAATTCATGCTCAGAATTTATATAAGAGTAATTAAGGTATTACATAATACTTAATACTACGTAATGTGTCAGTATGCTATTAATTAATTATTATAACTATATTTTAAATAGAACTCATTTAAGATCTAATTTATAGCCCTCTAGTATTAGAAATTGTAGTGTTAGGATGCTTTATGACATTACTCTTTATATAAAGATAAAATGTGGAACAAGATGACACTAATAATTTTTTTTCCCTACTTTAAAGAAGAAAATTTGCAACTAAAATTTCAGAAAAAAAAAAAAAGGAAAGAGAAGAAATGTGTGGTTGGTGGGGTTCATGCGTTGTCAGCAACGACGCAGCTTGACGATGTTTAGTCGCAGCTGCAAATGCGTGCTTTTCAACAAAATAGATGCCGTGCTAATTTTGATCATCGTTTCTTTCCTTTTTTTTTTCTTTTTTTTTTTTCTTTTTTCTTACTTTTCTTTTCTTTCTTTTTTTCTTGTGTATTATATATTTATTTATGCGTGCGTAATTAGACTAATGTGTTGTTTGTTGTGGACTTACATAAACTAGCTAGCCAGATAAATCTTGGCATTCTAGCTAGATACAAGGCTATAATACCCACGTTATTTGTGGTGGCTTTGCTTTGGATGATATTACCAGCCAGATATATATTGTACACAGTATATATATCTATTACAATAAAGAATATAATATTCCTCCTCCTTTCGAAAATAATAATAATAATATTCCTCCTAGCTAACCTAACCTTGTACAACAAAAAAAAAAAAAAAAGAAGTCAATGATATCCACTAAAAGCAATTAGAGCGTGAAATTGGACTCTCTAACTACCATACCTAACCTTATCCTACAACAGTTGAACATCTTATGCCCACTTCCATTACATGTGGGGACTGCCCTTGTTATTACTCGTCCACCCTCAAATGCTTTCTTAATTGAAGTTTTATTTATTTATTTATTTATTTTTTGATATAAACGGGTAAAGTTTTATTATTATACGTTCATGACTAGCTTGATTAAAGTTTTATAACAAACCATTTTTTAAATGAAAAAATAGACAGATCGACATCAACTGATTTTAATTACTTGGTAACTGTAACACCAAAATTTTGACACACTACATGATTTCACCTACTGGGCCAACTTCTATAATCTCTTCTTATAGAGTTGTTACATATGTATATTCATCAAATGAAAGTAGTAGTTTGTATATTTGTCAATCTCTAATATAAGGTTCCTCTTTTTTTCTTTTTTTTTTTTTTTTTTTTCCTTCCCCCTTAGAATGGAGTGATACAATTAGCAGTTAGCTAGGGTAAGCATGTGATGTTTTACCATATTATATCATATTGTTCTATAGAGAGGAGGTAGCTAGGTACATGACGTATAAATGATTTGGATTCTAATTCAGTACATTAGTTCATCAACATCATTTAGGGTTTTATTCGGTGATTTAACAAAATTAAATAGTTAGAACCGGCATGTGAGCTCTCTGAATTTATAATTAAACATTCAAAATTGGAAGTAATATTATTTAATAAGTATAAATATGGTGTTGTATGGATCACATGGGGCAGTTTGTACACTCTCATGTCTTTCTTGAGGCTTTTAACTTATTTGATGTATATATAGCGGCCGGTTTGTTCAAGTTCCACGTGATAGCATACGACGAATTAGCTAGCATGCATATGGAGGAATTTAATCTTATGTAATATAGAAATATTTGTTTGGAAATGATTTGTTTATGTCACCTTCATTACCAAAACCGATATCATTGATCTTGGTGAAGAATATCATCGGCGCTCCAGTCTACGGGCATATATATATATATATATATATATATATATATATATATATATTTGACGTATATATATAGAGGACAAGTACTATTACTGTCACCGAGAGAGATATAATGGTGGTTTGTCCTTGCTAATAGAAGATGGTCTCCATTGGAGCAGACAGTGCCATAATTAATAAAAATTAAAGACGAAAAAAAAAAATTATAAGAATCACAAGGCCAACAGAAACGATTCGATCTCTTTGGCCTGCTTGGTTTGTCAACCCCACCTTCTTTTTTGAAAATGTACATGAGTAAGTTATTATTGGGGAATGCTAATTGGGATTGTGAACTATTGGAATTAATTAATTAAAACCCTCGAGTAAATCAAATAATGAGAAGAATGATGATCATGAACAATGAATTTAAGTACTCTGTGTAAATTAATGTCTCATTCTTGTTTACCAGTCTGTATTACAAAATTCATGTCTGAAAAAAAAATATAAAATAAATATGGTCATATTAGGTTTTGAAGCAACTTACGCTTATGTTTGGTAGAGATAAAAGAAAATATATACGATATAAAGAAAAATATTTTTTCTTTTTAATTATTTGGTATATAAAAAGAAAAAAATTAGTTTAATTTAAAATAATAATTTTTCTCATAGTATTACTATTATTAAAGTTAAGTATAAGGATAGTTTTATAATTTAACTTACTAATATACTAACAAATATTTTCCTTCTTATTTTCTTTCTAATTTTGAGATGAAAAAATTTGTATTCGCCTCATTATTTTTTTCCTTCCATTTTTCTCTCTCCCTTTTTGTTTTCCCTTCCCTTTTCACTCTTATAAAACAATCTAATTTTTCAATTTTCCTCTACTTTTTCCTCAAATTTTTTTCTTTTCTCTCCTTTTTTCTTCCTACTAAACATAAAATTATGTTTACAAGAATGGATTTTTGGAGAGATGAAGCGAAGTAGAGGGAGAGGAGTAGGGAGAAAACAAAAATTTTCAGTTTAGCATGAGAAAGAGAAGTTTCAGTTTAGCATAAGGAAGAAAGAAGAGGGGAGAGGAAGAGAGAAGAGTGGGTAGGACTCTTTCCAAACCCATCCTATTGCATCCTTCCAAAGTAAGAAGAATTAAAGAGGATTGAAAGTGTTGATGGAGGTTTTATCAACAATAGATTTATGAATAATTAAGAGATGTGGCTTGTGTAAATTGAGGTAAATAATCAAAGCAAATAAGGAGACAGGGATTTATAGTGGTTCGGCCCCGAAAAAGATGAGCCTACGTCCACTGTTTTCTCACTATATTGATGAATATTCAAGGGTACAATACTCGAAAGCTAGTGAATAACGCTCAAGACTTAGACTACCCAAAATTTGGGATACCCTAAGCGTGTATTTGCTCTGACTTCTACTCTCTGTGACTTGTTTCTGCCTAGGATTTGTGATGATCCCTTCGGAACATAGAGCCCCCCTTTATATAGATTGTAGTGACCCTATCCCCCTAGGTTCCTTATGTCTCTAGGATCCTAATTGAATAAACGGGTAACTATACAATTGGGTAATTATCCAATTNTAGAAGACCTGGAAGAAATATCATTCGATTCGACTTCCAGGACTTTGAAGATTGGAACGGAGGTTCACGGACATGTACGAGCTTCGTTGATCGCTTTTCTGGGGGCTAACCTGGATGTCTTCGCATGGCAGCATTCGGATATGGTGGGGATTGATTCAAGGATCATATCCCATCGCCTCAACAGAAAGTAAACAAAAATTGAATTGACCAATTTATTCTTAGGAATAGTTATTAAAAAATAATACAATGAGTAATATAATAATTTTATAAATAAACACACTTCATCGTCTTGTTCTCTATCTTTCTTATCAAACAATATAAAAAATTTTTACTCTCCTCTCTCTGTCACATTCTCCCCCTTCTTAGCAAACATAGCTTAAAGCACCACTATTAGTTCAAGATATCAATGTATGACGCCAAAATAGAGGTCTATACTCTTTCATTATTCATCCGCGCGGTAGCACACTTACTCTTCAATAGATATATTAATAACACAAGATATTGTGTATATAGAGTCCTTCCGGCGACAAGGTGGAACTAGTTAGGCATATATAATCACACATCATTTTCATAATTATATATGTAGTGATAACAATAATTCAGTACGTGTACGTGACACGTACGCAAGAATACTGGAATTAATTTGGTAATTAAATCTGAAGAGAAAGAAATAGAATTGATTTGTTGGGGATTAGAAAAGAAACGGAGTAAAGAAGTGATGATACGATGAAGTACTAGCAAGCTAGTGGAGTTTTATTTTATCCAAGAACATTTATATATATATATAGTAATAAACTGTTGTGAATTATATCCGAAAACATGTAATGTAAGAAAAATGGCAGAGTGATGTGAGTAGTGAGAAGAAGAGTAAAAAGGTGTGCCTGGTCAAAAGGGTAATGTGCCGACAACTTACGTGGCAATGATTCGGACTACATCTGCTTTTATTTAATGTCATCCCAACACGACCACTCACAAGTACTATACTCGATCCTCAGGCGTTATTTACTTTTTTTTTCTTCAAATATTTCTATATATATATATATATATATATATATCTTTTTTTATTCATTCTCGTCCGGGCGCAAATCTCAAATTGAGTCTGTCAAAGTTACTAGCACTAAATTATTTGAAATGTTTGACTAATAACTTATTTAGTTTCACGTCGAGTAGTTGGAACAGTGACATTAAAGTGCCATTTATTTTATCATCGTATTTTTTTTTTGGTCGAGAGAAAGGCCATGAGATTCCGGATCGAGAGCTATTTCTATTTGGTAGGGTTCTCAAGCGAGGTGGAGCTCGAATATTTGATTTTATCTTATTTTTTAAGTGAAAAAAGACCTTAAGATACAGCTCGTTGCCACTTTGACCATCTAGTTAAAAGCTTTTATCATTATGTTTAATATCTTTACTTAAATATCCTTAATTATTAAGTATCACTTTTTTTTTCCCCCCTCTTATATTATAGTTTCTTCTCCGTAAGATTAGCTACAAAACTTTCATTAAAGTTAAAAATTAGGTCTTTCTATTATTTTCTGTCCACGTTGTTGTCTACCATTTGCAATGAATTTATTATAAAATCCTCTTCAATACCCTAAATAACAATTAAGATATATCGTTATTCCATCACAAATGATAATATCAGGGGCTTTTCTTCTATAATCTAATAGTTTGGGGTGTACTTTCGACAAAGAAAAATAATTTAAATTTTAAAAGACAACTTTGTATATGCGATAATTCAGAGTGCAAAAGATACAATTTCTCCTTTATTTTTATAATGGAAATTTATGTGGGGGGAAAGGAGCGCCTGAGAGAGAGTGGGAAAGTCCAAAGAGAGTCAGAAAAAGGCAAGTGCATGTGATCGAATATCTTTGATAGAGGAAAGTCATGAGGTATGGTAGTTAATGGAAGTTGGAAAACAGTGCCCACAAAATTATATATATACACACACACACAACTTTTATAATATCACTCACGTAAATGTACTATACATATGTAAAAGCGTTTTCCGCCAAATGAACCTTTTGACACATTTGATAAATATAAATATGATATTAAGATATGCTTTGATCTGCCTTTTATGAATTAGAAAGGAGGATTAATTTGACGTAATTTAAGGGCCAAGTTCAAGTATGAGATATGTTTTTATATATTAAGTTCATGTTTGGTTTAGGAGTAATTAATGCACCACCACCCCCAGCTCTGGCCGTGGCATTAATTAAAGAGAAGGGAGGTCTGACTATTAGGGCCATTAGACCATCATTTATTGGACCACCACGGGTCCTACTGCTAGGTCCATGTGGGCGTGGCTTTGAACAGCCAGTCAATTTCATATCATAATTGTTAGCAGTTAAAGATTAGGTACACTTTTCTTTCTTCCAAATCTTTTATGAAAAATTAAACAAGAAAAATATACCCGCAAAACGTTTGCCCTACTACATATTACTCCCAATTTTAGGTCCGCCCGCAAAACCCTACAATATTTGGAAGATGATCGGCCCCCTGTAGCTATTTTAACGAAAAAGAGAGTGTGGCTTGACTGGTTTAATTAAGCCACTAGCCATTAGCAAGCTTCTATTGTTTCTCTCTACCATTCCCATAGCCAGCCATTCCTAAGCCAACTTTGGAAGTTTCCTAAAAATATAGGATTCAAAACAAAAGATCCATAGTGATGCATATTATTATTAGTTAGCAAATTATCTAATAGTGCATATTAATAAAGGCCAAACACATTACAAGTAAATCAAGGTTAAAGCGATACCCAATTCGAAGGGGGGAAAAAAAATGTTACAACTATAATTTCCTACATAACTAAGGTCTAGTGCGATTTATTTTTTTATAATTTTTTGGGAGAGAAAAGTTACTTAAAGCACGCTGCACGTACCTTTATATTGGGACACGTATTTGTGTCGCCAAAGTACAAACTACATGGAGAAGAAGAGGGTTGTTCAGACGCAGAGAAACCGATTTACATGTAAAATAAAATAAAAATAGAAAAAAATGGGGCGGAGGATGCTGGGGGAGAGACACAGAGGGTAGACGAGTAGGAAAGAGTGGGGACCTTATCCAAACACCTTAGAAAGCGACCCATCCTTCCTCTCAATGGAGTTGGACCCATCCTACTAATGCAGATACGATATCACTCTTTATACCTGTTCCTGTCCCTGTCCCCGTCCTTTTTATGCTGTATTGTGTTGCGTTGCGTACAAAATCAA
The DNA here is from genome assembly GCA_002914805.1 of Parasponia andersonii. Classification (NCBI taxonomy): domain Eukaryota; kingdom Viridiplantae; phylum Streptophyta; class Magnoliopsida; order Rosales; family Cannabaceae; genus Trema; species Trema andersonii. The sequence continues at coordinate 197,947 of JXTB01000346.1, read as the reverse complement.
AAAGACAAGTAACATGGAAGCACACCCCCCCACTTAACTTCTTAAACCACCAAATTATCTCCAAGTCTTTCTTATGCTTCTTTTATCTATATATATAATTTTTTTTTTATCATTATCAAAAAGACAAGATCTCTTTGTCCTATCAACCATAGAAATATGTATATATAATTTATTTTATCATTACCAAAAAGACAAGATATCTTTTGTCCTATCAACTATAGAAATCTCATCTCTTCCAACGGGAGACCAAATTAGGCAAACCATGTATATGATTTGATTATTTGATCCATGACATGTTCATTTGTTCAGGCTAGGCCTCAGGGCTCGCAAGCACTCAAGGCCCACCCTTCTAATCTCTTCTGGTCATGACTCATGATGCAACATATTCGAAAGATACAGTTACCTCTTCAACCCAAATATATTTCTTAATCTTAAGGAAAAATACAGTCATCTCAAATACTAAGAACACCACAAACAGTTTAGTTAACACCAAAGAAGAAATCACGTCAAGAAGTCATAGCCCACACGGGTACCATCACAAGTCTTTTTTTTTTCACAATCAAGACAACAATCCCACTCCCACCTTTTATAAACAGAAGTAATAATCATTAATTTCTGCCACGTATAAGCAAGGGCAAAGCACTCAAGAAAGAGCCGGTCAACTGCTGTGCAATCCCTTCTGAATAGTTTTGACGTGCTGACCTATATAGCTATACTAATACCCGAATATGAAATACTTGGGTACGAGTGTTTGTGGGGCAGCAATACCAAAGGTCCAAACCTATATTATCAACAACCATTTACTTAGTAAGGAATTTTCTTTCTTTGTTCAAACTACAACCTCAATATAGGAAATTCAAACGTACTGCTTATGTGGGCATATACTTAATAGAGTAAACCTAGCTTTTGAATGAGCTATTAATGTTCTTACCATCACTTGTTATTGATTAGATCAGACGTTGTACGTGAAAACAACTCATCGTCGGCCTTGAACCCCGTGATGAAGTATATGTTGCCTGAAACCTACTTAGCATGCACGAGTTGTTAACTAGAGCCTCCAGCAAATACAAGCGAAGCATGACATTGTGTTATTTACCATGTGAGACCAACCCACATGCCTAACCAATCAATTAACCCCATATAAAATGGCAGTTGAGATTCAATTTCTTTCGTGTAAGTCGCTGAAACTTCTGATTGAAAGCTTGGAGCTCTGCAAAACTGCACCAACATAACTGCAATGAAAATCTATGCATAGACGTGTAACCATGGAACCAATGACTAAACCTCATCAAACATCTAATACTTGATCATCCCCCAAAATAAAATTAACAAAAGACATTTTACAATATCATCTCAACTTTCAAGTTTGACCTATGGCCAACAAAATTGAAACCCTTCAAGTCTCCATAAAGAAAAATATTTGAAGGATATACCTTTATTATGGTTGCACAAGATGGAGAAAATACATATAAGTGTTAGAAACATAAATTTTGCTGACAGCAAGGAAAGTACTTCAAAGGTATAAACTATTGATATAAATGAGAAATGATTGTTAAAACTAAATGCAGCTTACATGAAAGTATCTTGGCTTAGGCAATTTCACTTATGCTTAGGCAATCACACGCAAAAAAGAAGGCAAGCAGACCCTCTCGAAACTGTGAAAGCTGTTATTCCTTTATTAATTCTGAGAGACACATAATAGATTGGTCCTCATGTAGGTGGCTTTTATTCTATCAACAATAGATGGCCCATCTCTGCATTGCTTACAAAATTAACTGTGGAATCTAACCTTTTCAACCCCCCCCCCCTCTCTCTCTCTCTCTCTCTCTCTCTCTCTCTCTCTCTTTCCTCTAAGTAATAGAATTAACTCTTATTTATTTTTTATACCTGTCCTCCCTCTAAACCCTACAATTTTTAGAAGGCAGGAAACTCTAGTATATTTCCACAATTTCACATTTCATTAGGCTTATAAAGCATATAATTGTGCCTGGCGTTGCACATATAGTATTGGAAAATATGAAGAAATAATATTACAGGTCCCTACTTGTACACCAACTGATGTGGTAAGTGAATTTTCATTTTTTTTAATAGGTAAATATCATTAAATTATTTGTAGAAACTTAATTTTCACCAATGTGAAAAAGTCAACTCACAGACAACATTGGTTGGTTTTAAACAATCCAAAATTGAATCTAAAGAAGACAAGATCAAATACTCTTTTACGGAACAAGGAAGAACAATTTTACCTTTGCACTACAAAAACTTAAGGAAGATCCTGAAAAAGGTAAGGAAGGAAATGAGCGTCCCGGCCAAAAGACACATCCGAAGAACTTTTCCCCTCTTGTTTGAACCCAGGGATGTGAAATGGCTAAGAGCCACCTCCAAAACAGATTCTCCATCCAGAAAGTACACCTAATAAATATCATCAAAGCAGAGTGTTAAAAACATCTACCACAGCTGAATATTATTTTAGGATTTGCCATCCCCCCCAGTGTTTTTTTTTTTTTTTTTTTAAATGTAGGGCTTAACTAATAACCACCACTTACTACAAATTTAAAGGAAAATAACACACACACACTCTACCAAGGTTTGAACCCCTGAACCTCCCAAACTCACACGCACATGCCTCAAGGCTTGGACCAACTGAGCTAACTCCAGTGTTTAGGTGTACATACACAACGATAAAAATTACACACAATGTTATAAAGCTTATGTTAGTGTTTATAAGTCAAATCAACCTGATAATTAACTGGGTATGCTAAAATTACCAAAGAAAAAATGGCTTCAAAAAAAGTTATATAAACAAAAAGGTCAGGCTTACATATAAAATGAATCCAGTTCTTTGAAAGATATGATCAAGCTAAGTCATATAAACCCCGTGGAGTGACAGGACAAAGTTTTGGAAGCTGAAACTAAAGAAAAGTCCCTTACAGCTGCTAGAAAATCTTCACACATGACAAAAAAATTAAACAACTTATAACAGTGACCTCAAGAAAAGGGTCAGAAGTGAACAAATGTACCAGCTTACCAATTGCCATAATTTC
>JXTB01000346.1:169554-194430 GCA_002914805.1 Parasponia andersonii | reverse complement strand
AAAAAAAAAAAAAAAAAAAAGAAGAAGAAGAGAGAGTAGCAGAATGTGGTAAAAATGGAACATCTTACAAACACATTAAGAGTTCAAACCTGTGAGCATATGCAAGTGTTAGGATCAGCTTTGGCTGTGACCCAACCATCACCGCATTTACCGAACTTGACAACTTCTTTTGCATTCAAGCAGTGAATTTGCACATCTAACATCCTCGTATCGGAACAGGGAATGGTTGCAAATGCGGCGAGGTCATAGGGGCAACCAGAATGATTTTCTACTAGTTGAATCTTCTTGCTTTCTTCCAACACTGAATCAGGAATGCAGTACCCCTTTCTACTAGTGACTCTTGCAATGCTCTTGACTCTGGAACTATTCATAAGATCAAGTGCCATTTGATTTATCAAAGCTGCCGTGTCCATCCACTCTTGGGCAGTATTGATGGTTGCGCCATCCAATGAGACAATAACATCACCAGGAGACAAGTGGCCAGATAAGGGCGAGGAAGAAGGTAGAGCCAAAACCTATTCTAGGAAATCATGATGTTACCATCATGCTTAGAAGAGTTTAGCATAGAAGAAGGAAAATAAAGGGGTTAAATATGAAAAGTGAAGTACCATAGGATTTTGAACATGTTGGTAAAAGGGAAACAAGAACAAAGGCAGGAGGAGTAATGCCAGTCCACAAACTGCACAGCACTAATCAAAAGAAATTAGCATTAGATTAAAACAACACAGGTGAAGTGTGGAAATAGTCCCGAAAAACGAAAAGCAAGTAAAAAGGAAGCAAAACTAAACTAAAGGCATAGGCATTCATGACAAAATAAGAAAAAGAAATAAAGAAGAAGGGAAAAGATGATTGATAGATAGTAGATACCATACCACTGCATTATGCCAAATGCCAGCGCAATAAAGACGAAGAGAAGCAAAATGGGGTAATGCTTGAAGCAAATCAAAATTGAAAGCAACGAAAGCACCAGGAAAGACAAGTAGAATGAAGATGGCAATGTAGTCCATCTCAATGCCTTCACTGCAATCAAAACAAAATCAAAGCTAATGTATTTGTCGATTATTGAGAAAAGAAAAGACTAAAGTGAGAGTTGCAGAGGGAGATGGGTTTTGGTAGCTAACCTGGCAGCGGCAAGAGCATGGCCAAATTCATGAAAAGAGATGGATATCAAGGTAGAAAGTAGTAAGGAAGCAGCATCAGCAACAGGTGAATTGGAGAATGAAGAAGAGTAAGAGTTGTTGTAAGGCCAGAAGCCCAACAATGAGGCAGTCCAAATAGTATCGCTTTGACTTTCTGGGAGAATACGCAGAGCTCTGCCCAATTCCCACACGAGAATCTGAGGAGATGAGATTGAGAAGAGATTGATTGATTGATTGTTTGTTTATCTCTTTATCACAAAAGACGACATATATATATATATATATAGATAATAAATACACAGAAAAAAAAAGCAACCATTACCATTGAAACAGCAAGAAGAGTGGTCAGTCCGAAGCCAACCCCGACGGAGAACCACGGCCTTAGAAAGCCAGCGTGTCTTCTTCCAATACGGAAAAGGGCTTGGTTGAGACACCTCATCTTGAACTGCAAATAACAACAACAACTAGTACCAAAACCACAACCTGAGGATGAAGACGACGAAGAAGAAGGAGAAGGAGGCAGAGCCTGAGGCAGCAGCAGAGGTCTAGCTCTTCCTCTTCCTCTTCCCCTTCCAATTCTCACCCGCCTCCCTTCCATTTCATTTCATTTCATTTCAATTCCTCAATCCAGGATTGAGAATTAAGTATTATTGAATTGTTGGGTGGGCTTCACGTGTTCTGGGCTTGGACCAATAAGAATAAGAATAAGGGCTTTTGCCTTTTGGCCCAAATTTAATTTAATTTTTTTTTTTTTAAAAAAAAAGGAAGGTTAGCCTTGCCTTGCCTTGCCTTGCCTTGGCCCTTGCCTCGCGTGGCGGTGCTGCTCAAAATAAGAAAAAGAAAAGACGAAGAGAAAAAATTAATAATAACAGAGTGGAAGGAAGAAAAGCAGCAGAAAGAGGGATGCTTTTGTGTATCAATTATCATTAAACAGTTTGAGCCCACCCTTGCCCACCATTTTTATCTGATTAATTCTCTTCATCATCTTCCAACTGACCACACAAGACGACACACACAGACATGTTGTTGGCTTCCATTTCCATAAAACGATTAGCTCCTTATCTCTCCAACGCTGTCTCAAGGACAAGGTAAAAAACAATAAGGTGGTCTGCTATTCTTACCACACTATTTTTATGCACTTAAAGAAGTAAGAAGGATAAGGTGTTTTTTTTTTGGGGGGGGGAGATATCTATGCACTTAAGGGATGCTGCTGCCTTCTCATGTTATGAATTATTTATTCTTTATGCAGGGAGTCTTCAGTCTTAACATCTTGTCTGGCTAATGATCTATCATTATTAACAAACACTTGCTTTACCCCTTCTCTTTCATACCTTATGTCTATGCAAAAACAATCAAGGCCTCTCTTAGATGTGCCGTGTACATTCGGTTTTCCTTTGGCACGAAGATCTCATGGGTTCCACCGCCAGACTGTTGTTCATAGAAAATGGATACCTGCTACAGGAGCATCAGTTGAACTCAAGATGGAGAATGATGTTGTCCGGTTTTCTCTAAGTAACCCCCCCATTGACATTAAGTATTCTTCACGGGAAGGGAAGAAGCAGAACCCCAAACGGGCTAAAATGTCCAAGAGGGCCAAAGTCAACGAACTAAAATTCTATCGTTTGAAGGCCAAAAAGAAGATGAATTCTCCCAATCCACAAGTTAGGATTAGATATAAACTAGACAAGGTAGGACAGCTTGTTAACAAGCCAGTTCGTGTGCCTACATAAATTATAGATATGTCAGACACACGAGTCTGTGCAAGTGTTTTGACATCTTTTAGTTTATGATTTTTTGTTTCTTCTAAAATTCTCTCCACTGGCAAATCAGTCATAGTGATGAAAGTAGCACTTTCCTTGCCACTTTTGTGTATTGATCCTCCAATGCAATTACTTACCTTTGCTAATCTAGCGGAATTTTGAATTATAATAGGAATGGACATTATTAGGATTCTGTTTGAATGGGCTGGTTATGTGAATACACATTTATGCTTTCAAAAGTTTGCAGGACCATTTTCTCTGACCTTTTTTTTTTGTCCCCCAAAACTCTAGGCAAAACGGAAGGAGGCATGGTTGATTGAGAAGTTGAGGAAATTTGAGGTTCCCAAAACCCCTGCTCAGCCATATGATCCTGAAATTCTAACTCAGGAAGAGAAGCATTACCTTAAACGTACTGGTGAAAAAAAGAAGAACTATGTGCCTGTTGGTAGACGCGGAGTCTTTGGAGGGGTTGTTCTCAATATGCATCTACACTGGAAGAAGCACGAGACAGTAAAAGTTATTTGTAGTCCTTGTAAGCCTGGGCAGCTTCATGAATATGCTGAAGACCTTGCTCGTCTGAGCAAAGGCATTGTCATTGACATAAAACAGAACAATACTATACTTTTTTATCGCGGAAAGAATTATGTGCAGCCAATAGTAATGTCACCTCCAGATACGCTATCTAAAGACAAGGTAATCTGAGCTCTCTTTCCAGTTTCCAGTGACTATTTGCTGAATTTGCAAGTTTGTTTATTTTTGTTTTCTACCGAAGAGAAATTGTGGTTGTTTGTTTTGCATGGTCTAATCTCTCTACTGTTAATGGATCAGATGTTTTGCTGTTAAGGACTTTAACTAAATGGTTCTGGGGTCAGCGCACTGGTTTTGTTTCAAAGAATTAGTTATAGTTATGTCTATTAGCTATTTGGTATAACAAACATGCAATCTTTCAGAACAATGTCTGGAAACATTTTGCTCAAGTTTATGCACTAATTAATCCAGTGGAAACTTTTTTCTTGAAATCATGAGTGTTTTCTTTTCACCTTTTTTTTTTTCTCTCCTCGATTTCTTCTTGGCATTTTTGTGTCTAGTAAGTAGTCCATCCTCTGCAGTTTATTTAGCTCGTCTTTCGGTTTGCTGCTTTCTTAGTACACTTTTGTTAGTTGCTAGTACAGGGTGAGGCAATCATATTCCTAATTCAAACTTCAACTTTTTTCGGCCAAAATAATAACAATATTTTGCTATCTGATTATTTGAAAAATGGTATAGTTTGGTAGGAATGAAACCAGAAGTGCTTTGCGAAAGGTTGTCTTGGAGCGTAGAAGTTAGACAGTCTTTTGAATTGGAAAAAGAAATATACTTTAGAATGGTGACATTGAAGTAAGGGTAGAAAGAAAAGAAAATTTTGTGGGGATAACCATACATCAATTATAATGGTTTGGTGATCATCATTGGAGAAATGCTTTCATGTTGATTAGCTATATATAGAGATTATCTTATGTTATTCGTCCTTATCTATGGTGGTTTTTTTATGAGAAATTATTGAACCGTGGACTAGTAGTACCTCTTTATTGTGATAATAGTTGGTAATTGGGTTCTAAAATTGCAGGCCTTGGAAAAGTACAGGTACTTACAGTCTCTTGAGCATACAAGTCAGTTCATAGAAAAGTTGGAGAAAGAGCTGGAGGAGTATCACAAGCACCTTGCTCGGTACAAGCAAAGCAAAGAAGATGCTCAACAAGATTCTTTGGTTTAATACATGACTAACAACATAAGTCTTAACCATTCACTCTCAAACTTTTAATAAGATAATTGGTTGGCTATCCTAATAAGATACTAGTAAATAACTTTCTTCTTTTCGAAAAAGGAATGAAAAATTTGTTATCTAGAAACAAAATACACATTTGGCTCTCGTTTCTTTTCGTTTGGTTTTAACACAACTTATTATTATAAACTTAAAATAAGGAACTGTTATTCATGTTTTCCTTTATGCTATATAGCAAAATTTTGATTTTTAACGCCTTGTGAAAGCAAGTAGAAAAATAAAATTCTCAGTGGAGTCTGGACAAATAACAATATGTGTATGCTAATAAATAGGAAATAATTCATTTTCTCAAAAAATTTAAAAAAAAAAAAAAAAAAAAACTGAAAATAATTTAGGTTGTTTAATTGTTTTGAAACCTATGTTGGCATAGTTTAACAGTAACTCCACTTGTATCTGGAGATTCCTAAATTTGAGTCATCCCACCCATCCCCTTAAAAAATGATAATAATGAAAAATTGAAAAAAATAACAATAATAATCTATCAGATGTCGGTAAAGCACACGTTTTTGGAAGATTTACAGGTTGAATCGGGCATGTGCTTTTTGTGAAATATATGGTGGTGTGTGTATAATGCCGAGTAATTTTCCCTTTTTTTACAAAAAAATAAAATAAAATAGCTGATTGTGGAATATTATTTTACTAGTTAAAATATTAATTTAGCAACGGAACAGTGATAATTTTTCAAGTCACGTGGTATCACAAAAGTGGTAAAAAAATTCCCTAAAAAAATTATTAATTAAATGAGGTTGCACTATCCTATTTTAAAATACAAAATAAATTTGGGGATTTTTGAATGTAGACAGAAATTTTTGGTTTTCATAATTTTGAGTGTGTAGCAAGGCAAAGGCCATGGTGGTGCTGTGCGGTGAATTTACCCAATTTGTAACAATAATACAAAAAAAAAAAAAAAAATCGCGATTATATTAGTATGAGATAATGACAGAAGTATCCGCTGGATTTTGTTAAAATACTCCGTATATTTGTTTAGTTTTCAAAAATTATAAAAATATCATATTTGATTTATAAATTTCACTTTTATAACTTATTATGTCAAAATTATTCTTTTTTTTAATTTATAAAAAATAATTTTTTTTGAAATGATCAAGATAGTATTACTTAAATATAATTAAATAGTAAAACAAGTTTTTTTTTGACTAAATCTTCCATAATTTTGATATTTTGTTTGTTAATTTTGAAGTAATATACTATATAAAAGTGAAATTTATATAAATTTACGAAAAGTAAAAGGATGTATTGAACCTTTCATTAAAACTCGGGATATTTCAAAGGAAGGGCAGGGAGGGAGGGAGTGAGAGGGAGATGATAGAAACCGCTGGGTGAAGTTAGACTAAAGACTCAAGAGGAGGAGGAGGAGGAGGAGGAGGAGGGTCACGGAGTGAGAGTTTGGCATCGCATCGCATCGGCAGTGACCTCTTTCTCTCTTTCTTTCTTTAATCTCTCTCTCTCTCTCTCGGCAGTGACCTCTTTCTCTCTTTCTTTCTTTAATCTCTCTCTTTAATCTCTGTGTGTTGAAAATGATACTTTTGCAGTCTCATTCGAGATTTCTCCTTCAGACCTTGCTCAATCGCCTTCACAAGTAGCTTTTCTTTCTCTTTCTCTTTCTCAATTTTGCTTTTAATTTTGATTAATTAATTGATTAGGGTTTCTTTTTTGAATTGATTGAATTGTTTCAACAGTCTTGACAAAACCATTGAATTGGACTACCATTGGGTCGAGTTTGATGATGTTCGTTACCATATTCAGGTCATTTCTTTTCTTTCATTCATTCATTGCTTCAATTTCATTTGTTTTTCTTTCTTTCTTTCATATTGTTCATATTCATTCATATTCATATTCATATTATTCATATTCATATTCATATTCATATTCATATTCATATTATTCAGGTGTCAATGAAGAACCCACATCATGTATTGCTGTCGGTATCACTACCCACACCACCTCCAGAAACTGTTTCTGCTTTCTATGGTGGACTTCCCTTTGGAGCTTTGGAAGCCATCAAGATTGCCTACAGTGGGATTGTACAGATTCTTGACCCTCCAAGGGATGGCTTCAATCTCACTCTCAGACTCAATCTCTCTAAACTCCCTCCTGATGAAGGTTCTGTTCAACCAGTTAGTTCCTTCCTTTCCTAAGCAGTCTCATTCAATAATTATTCATTAATAAATATCACCCTTTAGCTGCCAATTGCCATGGATGGCTTCTTTATGTCCGTCTCTTCTTTTTAATATTTTTTACCAAGTTATGGAAACAAAAAACTAAATATTATGCTATGGTTGTTTATGCAGAGTACAGACATGCTATTTTGGTCAAAATTGCATCTGTGAGGGAAGTCGTACTTGGTGCTCCATTAAGAGTCATTCTGAAAGGTCTTGGCTCAAGGACTGCTGCTTCCAATCTCGATCGCCTCGTTGCCCTTGTGCATCGCCCCAAGGAGTCCCTCTTCCTCATTCCTCAGGTTAAATCTTCTTCATAACTACTTCAACAACTTCGTATTAGCAACTTGCATTTCTCTTCTGCTGCTGTTGCTTTTCATCCTAGAAGGATCCCCTGTTTAAATAGAATTTCTAACTAACCTATTTATTTTCTGGCTTCTTTACTTTTGCGGCCCATTCTTCTTAGTATTTTAGGTGATTTATGATTTTGCATACTCTGTATCTTGTTCTTGTTTTATATATTGGCTATTTTGGAGGATGATTCTTCAATCTGGCTCATAAAAATTTTATCACTATTCTGGCAGGCAGAAAAAGTGACTGTGGTGTTTCCTATGAGATTTAAGGACTCAATAGACATTGTCCTTGCAACTTCCTTCCTGCAGGTATGGTATTTATGTAATCTTAATTCACCAAGAGAAAAATCTTATACATGTGAAAGATAGGATTAAATGGTCTTATGTCATGCATTTTCTTCGACGCTAATAAGGCCTCGTGCATTTTTTTAAAAGGCTTGTAGATGCATCGACAGGCGTCTACTATGTAAATCTATTGTTCATTCAAAAGTGTCTTTCCGATGCTACTTTCTATTTTGGTCTTGAACATAACTTGGTGTTCAAATTTTGGTTTATTTTTCAGGAATTTGTTGAAGCAAGACGTACAGCAGGACTTAGCAATGCCCCTCTTTGCTTGTGGTCACCCACTCCTCCTCTAGAACTAAAGGGAGCTCCTGCTGAAGCATTATCTGCAAATGCAGGCTTTGTAACTATTGGTATGTGTTTGTGAGAAAAATTGTCATTTTTCTCTTTCTAATATTCTCTTACTGTTGGCAGATTTAATGATATCTTCTCTCAATGCAGTTATTTTCCCTCGTCATGTAGAAGGCAAAAAACTGGACCGTACAGTTTGGAGTTTGTCTACTTTTCATGCATATGTTAGTTATCATGTTAAGGTGTGACATTCTTTCACCTAGATTGATTTGGCCCTTGCTCTTTATTTTATTTTATTTTTTTAACTGTATAAGTGAGATGGAGATTTATGCTATGTTTGGTAGAGAGGAAGAAAAAATAAGAGGGAAAGAAAATGTGTAGGATAGAAAGGAAAATGTTTTTTTCCTCATAGTTGTTTGGTATGTTGGGAGGAAAGAAAGTTAGTTTAATTTAATATGACAATTTACCCCTCATATTACTATTATTTAAAGTTAACTATTAGGGTAGTTTTGTAATTTAACTTATCAATAAACTAACAAAACATTTTCCTTCCTATTTTCTTTCCACTTTTGAGTGGAAAATTTTTCATGTTAACGTCATGTTAGTTAACATTTTCCACCATTTTTTTCCTTCCACTTTTCTCTTCCCTTTTCCTTTCCCTTCCCTTTCCCCTCTTACCAAACAACCCAATTTTTCAATTTCCCTCAATTTTTCCATCAAATTTTTTCCTTCCTCTCCCTTTTCCTTCAACTAACATGAAGGTTTACTTTCAAATGCATGACAAAGAATGATTTTGAACATTCATATTATAAAATACCAATTTTCAAGTTATACTGTTAAGTAATTAGGAGCCTAGCATTAGTTACACATAGTTTATCATTCCCCTAAAATACTGAAATTCAAGGGATGTTGCTGTATCAGTCTATGATTTTGGCAGATTTTGGTCATTTTGTGGGAAATATTCTACGAAGAAGAGTAAATTGAGTGAAGATGCTAAATTAATTTTCCAGAAATATTTGTATGCATGGAAAAGGTTCAGAAGAAAAAGAAATTTTTGTTTTCCCCTGATGTGATATCCTATTAAGATGAAGGATTTGGGCTCTTCTGGAGATTGCAGTGGAAATTTTCCCCCACTTCCTTTTGCTTTTGATGAACGAAACTTTAGGTTGTTTCTGTTTAGCCATTGCAAGAGGATTTGACTTCAACTGGAAATGGTGGCAATATAAGGGTGTATTGAAAGTTAAGTCCTATATATATAGCTGAAGGTTTAGAATATTTGAGGGCGTTTTGGTGATTGAATTGATCACCACATCCTATATTCCATGTTGCTTTGATTTAAGCAATTTTCTGATGCTTGCTGTCAATCTAAATTTGTGGATTGAAATTATTGGCATTCTATATTCCATCTGAAAATTTTAGCATATTTCCTTTGTTTTGCTTTGACAGTGCTCAGAGGGTTTCATGCATACACGGATGCGTCGTCGTGTGGAATCTTTGATTCAGGTAGTCTGTGGCCCTTAATAGTTTATTTGTGAACAACCTTCTTTCTTTGGGCTTTAGTTGGATTTATCAATTTTTGGTAGATGAGCAAGAATGCCATGCAGTTACACTTATTGTTTGTTTTACTCTGATCAATTTATGTGTATGCTTTACTTTAGAAGGAGCAACACAAATTTCTCTTCAGTTTTTCGTTAGTTAGTGCTTTTTGTATTACACACTTTTCTCTTCCTTCTGTTAGCTAAGAGCTAGGAGTTCTGGGTGAAAAAATTGTTATACAACGTATTGATTTAGTTAGCTTTTTTTTATTTTTACACTTTTCTCATTCTTCTGTATATAGCTGTTTAATAAGAGCTAGGAGTTATGGGCGAAAAGGTTGTTGTACAACACTATCCACTATTAGATAGATTTTTAGATGTCTTGAGAATTAAGTTTTAATGAATATCATTTTCCCCGTGCTTTTTTTTTTTTAATTATTATTATTATTATTATTATTATTTTTTGCCAAGTTAGTTTCCAAGTTTTATCAAGTTGTTAATTTCCTGTAGGCTCTGGATCGTGCAAAGCCAGATTCAGAGAATTCCAAGAAAACAGGGCATAATGCATCATTTAAGCGACTGGTTTGTCATAAAAATCGCTAATATTGATTCTTTAAACAAAGCAGTCACGATTTTGCTTTAGTTTTGGTAAAGAATGTTTTTATTACATCATCAACAACTTACGTATGTATGAAATTGATTACAGAGTCTAAAAGAAGGACGGACCAGTCGAAAGTAACAAAGTTGGTTATTGGAGAGCAAAGAGGACAATGTGCTTTTGCTGTCCACGGGTGCAGGTGCTTGTAATTTATTCTTTTGTAACTTTGTTTAGTTGCTATTTGCTAACATGTACAACTACTTGGCTGGTTGTTTTCCTTTAAACCGGAAAGTGTTGGTCTTTAAATCGCTTCTATATCCATTTGTAGATACATATCTGGTTTGAAATTTAAGTTATTTATTTATTTTATTTAGGTTTTTTCTTATTAGAGAGAGAGAGAGAGAGAAATGAGGATTTTGGAGGAAATAAGGTTTTACAGGAAACGAGTGGGAAACTTTAAGTGAACTGCAGTGGCTTTTGACCAAAATTTGGGAAAGCTAAAGGCATGGCGTGATTGAGGCATAAAATCGTTAGGCATGGGTCTCTAGGGAGAGCCTAGTGTCTCAGATCTAGAATGGATGACATTCATCGACTAGTATAGGAATCTGAAGACATTAGGAGATCTGAATATGACCGTGGCTTCTTTAATTTAGAAATAAATCGATCGGAGTATTTTTTTTTTTTTTTTATTTTCTCGCTCTTATATTATATTTGTCAACACCTCATCATGCTATTCGTTTGACCTTGGCTTTCGGCCTTTGCGAGATCCTCCGGATCTGGATTGACGAGCACTTTTCTTTTTATTTCTTTTTTTTTTTTTTGTTTTTGGTCCATCTATGTTAGTATGTGCTTATATATTGTATCCGACTTTTTTTCTTTTTAATACAATCTTTCCATCACTTGGTCATTTTTTATAGGAGGGCAATGCCAGTTGTCCAATTAGTTTTTCAAAATTTTTTACCCACATATATAATAACAAGTCAATTATCATCTATCTGTTTTGAAACTTATTACAAATATATTTAAACGGTTTCACTGTATTGATAGATTTCTCGAGGGAATTATAATAAATTATAGCAATCAGGTCAGGAGGAGGTTGTCATAACATAATAAAAAGAAAATAAATAAATAAGCGGAAGAAAACAAGGAAAAAGAGAAGCTTTTTTGTCGTATGATATTGATGAGGACAAAACAGCATAACAGCATTTTTGAAAAAAAAAAAAAAAAGCAGCCAAATAAATGATCACTAGAAAAGCAGCCAAATAAATGACCCAGACACAAAAATTAAAAATAATAGGAAAATATTTTTGAAAAAAAAAAAAAAATTGCTGAAAGGTAACCGAATAGTGAAGGTGAAGCCAACAAACAAGCACAAGAAGAATGAATTCACAGGCGGAGCTCCACGATCTTCTCCAATAATCTAGATATCTCTATCACAGTTCGGATAAAGGATCAAGGAAAGCCCCTCTCCTCTCCTCTTATTAGTCTTGACTCTTGTCTTGTTTTGTAGGCACATTTTTTCTTCTTCCACAAGTCACTCAAACCCCCCATCTATTAGGCATTAAAAAAAAAAAAAAAAAATGGGTGAATTCGGATTTCTGAAATATAAAAATAAAAAATCCAAAGCTTTATTCCTTTCTTCTGCAATGGCAACAATACCAAGAAAGAGTACATCATTTAAATTCAAATTCCAATTCCACCCCGCTCCCTCCCTCCCTCCATCGGGCCTCAGCTTCCTTTTGCTCTCTTGCTTAGTGGGCCCCAACAATCAGAAATAAATAATAAATTCAAGTGGGCCCCCCACGAAACCTACCGGAATGAAATCGATTGCAAAAAGGTCACTGGTGGACCCCACCCCTCTCCTCACTCACCAACTGCGAAATTTTCAAAACAGCACAGCAGCAACTCGTCTCTCGAGAATTTTCGAAAATAATAACAATAATAGTATTATTATTATTATTATTATTATTATTATGTGCTCTCAGCTCAGCTCTACTCGGAATCACTCTCCACGCTTTCCATTCCTTTCAGTCCCCTTCGCTTTTGCTGTGCATGTGAAAGCCACATCCAATCAATAAACCAAACATTCAAAAACCCAAAAAAGTAACCATCACTGGTGCACTGCACTGCTCTCTGCTTGCTTCTTTCTAATATTACTTAGTAATAATATTAATATATTAATGTATATATTAAAACAAAAAAGTAAGTATTACTGCTTCTTCCTAATGCTATTCTATGCCTCTTCTCACTTTTTCCGAGCAACATTTCTCTACAAAATAAACTCTTTTATAAAAACATGTAATGTAAAATGACCATTCATCGGTTACTGTCTTGACTTTTTGACTTTTGACTAGAGTGGTCAGTGCGCATATAATAGGATTCGTATAGGAGAACAAGCCACGTGTGCATCATCGTGTTCATAGGATTCGTATTCCTTTCCTAGTACAGAACAAGAACAAGCCAAAAGCAAAATTTATATACTAAAAATACTGCACCCATTTTTTTCACTTTAAGATAAAATCTATACACTAATATCTTTATCTTAGAGCTATCTAATTTCTGTTAATGGCATTAATGATACTATTTATATCCCCCAGATAAACAAACCTATAAAAAGAGACACATATATATAACGTGTATAGTGTATTACAGCAGTTGCAGGTATAGTAGCATTACCTTCTTCACACATTTCTTCTCCCTAACCTCATACCTATTCCTTGTCAAGTCTGATAGCCACATCCCCGGGAAACAATACTGCCAAAACCCCAACCACCATCCATCAATTATTTTATTTCTTTTCTTTTTTTCTTTTTTCCTTCCAAATAAAATACATAACCAATATTTCTATGGGAGAGGATTAAAGAAATTCAAAGGACAGGAAAAGATAAACAATAAAGTAAAGGGAGCCACTCAAGGGAGAAGGAAACATTAAATTTTAATTAATTGGGGGTAACATTAACAATAATAATAATATATACCTGGAGATTTCTGTCAATATTCTTGGCCCTTTTCTTGGGCCTTTGAGGCAGCTTTGTGCCTTTCATAGCAAGAAAATCATCTTCTTTCTCCTTTCTTGATAGAGCAATATATATTCTGGGCCACTCCAACACTCGAACAGTCACCTTCTCTCCAACTACAACGGCAGGAGCAGCAGTAGCACTAGTATGGGTGGCTCCACCCCCATGTTCAGCTTGCAATGAAGCCGCTGATTCGATATGATTCGATACCGATGACCCATTTGGCTTCTCATTCGCTAATCTTCCGGAACAAGACACCTTCCTATCATTTTTGTCCGGCGGAGGAGATCGTTTTCCCACCGTAGATCTAGAAGCGACACGGCTGCTGCCTCCACAGATTCTCGAGGGTGAGCCGTTAGCAGTAGTGGCAGCAGATCGATCGTCTAAATTCCTAGTCATGGCCAACAAATGATACGTTGTTATAATAAGACTTAAAAGAGATGGCTGAGCAATCGCTAATAGAGTAGTAGACCGCGTAGTGCTTTTGGGATTGGTTTCAAAATGGAAGGAGGTGTGGGGGAGATTATTAGAGAATAGATAAACTAAAGTTGTAAACTTTAAACTCAACAAACTACAAGACTAGTCCATAAATCAAAGGCAGGCTAGCTAAGTGTAGAGAAGACAACAGAAAAAAAAAAAAAATATACCCCATCAGCCTGAGTCCCAAGTCCCAACTAAAACAAGAAAAAGTATACTAATCCACTACATAACCTTACTCCTCCTTCCTACACCTACACCTACACCTACACCTACACCTACACCTACACTGCTGCACATATGTATGTGTATTCTTCTACTTGTAATTACTGTACCCAAGAAAAAGAAGAAACATAGATTTAAAAGCAAACAACCAAATGTTATAAATAAACACTACAACTTCCAATAAATAATTAAAACAAAAAAAAAAAACGAAGAAGAAAAGAAAAGTAAAATTGGAGTTAAAACGACTTTAAAAGAGATTAGATGGTGGTGGTCTTCTTTTAAATTCTCTTAAAAGGACAAAAGCATCATGAGGTGCTGGAAGGATGATCTGTCACATTAGAGGCTGAGACAGTAAAAAACATGACTTTTCTTTTTCTTTTTTTTTCCCATTTTCTTTGATAAATATCCTCCAGTCCAAACCCATTAATCTACCACATCAACATAACAAAAAATACAAAGAAAACTGAGAGAGAGAGAGAGAGGAAAAGAACCAGTGGGATGGGATCGAGTGGTGCTTGGATACACACACTAAAAGTGGCAAGAAAACTGAGCCCAAGAGATGAGAGACCACAAACAAACGTAATTTAAAGACATTAAAGGGGAAGGGAAGGGGCGGAAGAGTAAAAAGGTGGTATGGCATCTTCGCTTCGGCATCTTAGGTAGGAATAGGAAAAGAGGATAGAATTAGATGAGAAGGTCGGATGGAGAAGCAGAAAACCAGAAGCATAAACTAATAATATACATATATAAATCATCACAAAGTAAAGAGATCAGAATATTAAAGGCGAAAAGGAAACCATTTCATCTCGTAGAAAGACGACGATTTAGATAAAGATATAATAGACACCTTAGGATGACAAACACAATGTGATTGACAATGATACCTATGAGGAGGAAGCGACCCAGAAGCTTCTTTTCTGGCTCTGCCGTTAGATGATAAGGAGGAGGACGCAAGTGGAGGTGGAGGTGGAGGTGGAGGTGGAGGTGGAGGTGGAGGCGGAGGCGGAGGCATGGTAGAGGAGGAGGTTGGCAACTTGTCAGAGGGTCCAGCGTGGAGCAGTCTCCTTTGCCTGGCTTGAGCAGATGAGGAGGAAGACTCGTCGGTCAGGGTCCTGATCTCGTTTCTGGATACCCTCGACCTCTTTTTATGTCCCCATTGCAAAAGCATATCACGGCTGGGGCTGGGGCTGGGGCTGGGGCTGGGGCTGGGGCTTGGGCTGCTCTCTGGTCTCTGGGTGTGGGTGGTATCATGGTGATGGTGGAAGTGGTTGCTGTTGTTGTCGTTGCTGTCGGTTTGGGCAAAATGGTGGTCTTGGGTTCTAGATGGGGATCTGAATCTATACGATGATTTTGGTTCAAAACTTGACGTAGAAGTAGAAGCTGTATTCATGTTGTTGTTGGTGTTGATGTTAGTGAGATTTGTTGGGGGGCTGTCCTCCTTGCATAAGCTGCTGCCTCTGATGTTGGGGTTGGGAGTGGGATTGGGCTTTTTCCCATTGCTCAATGGAAGACAATCTGGACTTATTCTTTGATATCTGCAATAACAACATTGAAATTGAACAAGAAAAAGATGAGACAACAAAACCCAGGATCTCTGAAAATTCAACATTAAATACAAGAATGAATAATATTCATGCCCAGTTTATAAAAATAAAAAATAAAAAATAAAAAAAAAAAAAAAAGAGAGGAGGTTAATCGATGGGAGGAAGAAGCAAATGAGACAAAGACCAAATCAATTAAACAGCAAAACAATCAAACAGACGAGCAAGACAAATTTACAAGAAATGCAATAAACAGAGGTCATAAATGAAAGATCTCTGCAAAAGAAGCAGAGGCAAAGCCAGGGAGGAGTCATCTTGCATTTTGGCACACATAATCTTCGATGAATCAGAAGAAGCAAAGAGAAGATTAACCCAGAAGGATTTCATTCATGAGAAAGGTATTGGTATATAATATAAACTAGAATTGAATTTGGTAGAAACACCATAAGCATAAAGATTGGCAGTGGCTTCTATAAAAACAAAAATCAAGAAGAAGAAGAAGAAGAAGATCACAAATTTAATAAATAAATAAACAATAATAAAAAAAAAAAACAGAGGAGGAGGAAGAGGAGGAGGAGGAGGAGGAGGAGGCGGCGGCGGGCACACCTCATCATTTGCGTAGGCGTAGCTTCCTTCACTCTTTCATTCAGTCAGACGTTCTCTCGCTCTGCTTCTCTGTTTTGCATTCATTGATTCACAGACAAATCCCAAAGACACCAAAAACTCCAAACAAATTGTGTTGTCTGAGAGATTTTAAGATATACAACATAAGAATGAAGGAGAGAAAGAGAGACCGACACCAACAACAACAACAAACTCAAGTGGGCGACGCCACCAAAATTTATAAATACACAAATCTTTTTTCTCTATTTCTTCTTATTATAATAGTCCTTAGTCCTATAACTTATAATAATAATAATAATTTATCAATTCACTCTTACCCCAGACCACACCATAACACATTATCAGGCACAGGCACTTGCAGAGATACCCAACTGTCCTAATTGGGCTTCGGCCACCCCAAGCAAGCAAGCAAGCAAGCAACCTTACAAATCAGGCCCACTTTAGCCACTAAATAACAACATGGCCTTTACTCTATCACCCACAACTCTCACAGGCCTGGTTTGTTCCCTCTCTGTATAAGGGAAATTGACCTGACTCTATAACTAATTTGGCACAAAATGACTCTTTTAGTATTCTTTTTTTAAATTGATTATATAACACAATTTGTAATTATGAATTTTCTAGGACTACTCAATGATTACAAATTCTATGACTTTCTCTCACACAAGAAGATCACAAAATACTAAAACAGTATTCTAAAAATTATTTTTCACAAACACTCTTTGAAAACTCATTTCAGTCAAAAATCCTACTATTTATGCCATTTAATGTCAGGGCCCCTTTTTTTTTTTTTTTTTTAAATAAAGTATTAAAGTATTAACAGAACCCAGCCCATTTACGCCTTTTCCAAAGAGGAGAGGACACCAGTATCTATTTCAGAAATGGTTAAATTTAGTAATAGTATATTTTTTTTTTAAAAAAAAAGGTACAATTAAATTATATAATGCTTACTATACTATTTTGCTACATGAATTTTCAATTTACATATTAATGACTCTTAAATTATGTAATTGTTACAATAATGACCTATTTGTCACAAAATGTGACAAAAAGATTATTATTGCAATATTTATATAATTTAATAACCATTATTATGTAGGTTGAGAATTTATGGGACAAAATATTACTACAATTATAATTCAGGGCTATTAATATCCTTAACTCTTTCGAAAAAGGATATAGATAAGACTAATTTGGCACAAAATAACTCATATCTTTTTTATAAAAGTGCACAAAAAAAATCATTTTGGCTATAGTTAGTCGTATCCATGTCATTTTCTCTAACTATTTTACATAAATTAGACCTTTTTTTTATTGACAAATTGGACTATTTTGTGAGTAGCATTTGAAAAACGTTTTTTGGGAGGATCTATTATTACCTTCTATCTACTATTCTCATATTAAATTTAAAATCACCGTCGTATTTAAAATTTTAAATATGGGGACCAATCTAGTAGATTTTTATTTTTTTTTCTTATCTATAAGTACTTTTTTATCATCTAACAGCTATAATGATTTAAGTAGTTCAACAAAATAATAAATAAATAAATACACTTATTTCTCTCCCTAAACAAAATAATAAATAAATAAATACACTTATTTCTCTCCCTATCTTTTTACTTTAAAAAATGTGTAAGATAAATTATTTCCAACTGACATGCCAATTTTAATTGGCTAAAAAAATATCTATAGGTAGGTTTTAAAAAAAATACCCTTATAATAATTTTCATTTGAATGACTCAATTGCCACCACTTTGTTTGCTTTCTATACAGCTCTTTGAAAACTATAATTTTAATTAAAAATTTAAAATTTATTATACTTTTGTTATTCCTAAATTTGACCCTAATTTAATTGTCTTTTCTTTTTTTTCTTTCCATTCACATTTACAACTCCTTTCTATTTAATTCTCTCTCATATGTTCATAAATCCTAAATCCTAAAATAATACGAAATTAATAGGTTTGGGTTTGTCTTAAATATGTGCGGGTCAAAATAGGTTAAACCCGTTTAAATACAATTAAATAACATGTCATAAGTAGGTTAATATCTTACTCAAAATTGACCTATTTAACATGATTAATTTTTTTGAGACTTTATATTATCTTATGTGTATCAAGACTTAAAAATTCCATATTTTATGTACCAAAACTTGAAAGTTATTTTAGTTTTAAATTTTGGATTATATATTATATTTATTTGATTTATTATAGTTGATTGGCTACATTAGAAATGTGAAATAAGTCAATAGGTTATATCAAGTTATATTACGTGAAATAGGTTAATACATTATATCAAGTTGAACTAAATACAATATATTTAACAGTAACATGTTAAATTAAGTAATTGTGAACGATACGTTTAACACGTTATTTAAATAACAATACTTATCATCTTTGTAAAAAAAGATAATTTCTAAAGATGAGTCGGTCAAAATTATAATTAAGTCTAAGGTCAATATAATAATGACTTTTTGTCAATATGATGTCGATTTATCTAGTGATTAATTCATTTTGACCTCAACATGTCAATATAATAATGACCTAAGAACAATAGGATATTAACTTACCTATTGGTCTTTTTTTTTTTTTAACCATAAGTCAAATATCAATTTAACTTGCGATATGGTGATGACTTTTTTTTAACCATAAGTCAAATATCAATTTAACTTGCGACGTAGTGATGAGATCTAAAAAACTATTAAGAAGATAAATATAAAAAAATATGAAATTTTCTCTGTAGTAATGCTTAAATCAATACTGTAAACATTCTTCAAATATTGTTTACTTATTATCAACCATAAAATAATCACTTATAGAAAGAAAGGCACAACTTACTTTCAAAATGCCAAAACTCCAACAATAACTGAATGTCTAACTTTCAGCTTAGTTTATATTATAAAACAGGAAGATTCAATCAAGAATGTATGTGAAGAAATATAGTTGTGAGTGTGTGTGTGAGAGAGAGGGAAAATAGAATAAGATAGGGGCATTTAGACTCCGTTTGGAACTTGGATTTTGAGGGAGAAAAAATTGCAAGGAAAAAGCTATGGAAAAAGAAAGAGGAAAATATTTTTCCTAAAAATTTATAGAACTTTATTTTTATAATTTCAGTTTTACTAATTAATATACCAATATTTTATATACTAAAAAATAGCATCAAATCAAGCTTTTGTCTTTCTTGAAAAAAATTTCAATCGTTTTTTGTTTCAATCTAGATAAGAGAAAATAATTCTTCCTTTCTATCCAAAAATCTAAGTTTCAAATAAAGCCTTAATATTTCTCACCTATCCATTGGCAGCTTTTTAACAAATGCAGGTTCAGAATCTCATTCATTTCTCTCTACTTAGTCCTCAGACAATCCATATCTTTGTCCTAAAATTGTCATTATATTAAAAATATACAAAATTTCTAAATGGGGTTAATATGGTCATATCCATGCCTTTTCCTCTTTTCCAAACACAAAAAAATACAAACAATAACTTATGGTGTCATTATATTAAAAATATACAAAATTTCTAAATGGGGTTAATATGGTCATATCCATGCCAAGTCCTCTTTCCCAAACACAAAAAAAATACAAACAATAACTTATGATGTATGTCTATTTTTTTTAAAAAAAATATGGTATTAGTAAATGACCACATTTATGAATTTATAACTGAATGACAAATTTTTTATTGGTAAATGTCCATTTGTTAGTTAGAATGTTTAGTCCTCTTGTTTGCCTTTTTATTAACGGCTATTAATAGAAAATTATCATTAAGTAGTATATTTATGTTTTCTCTTAATATATCAAGTTATTTACTTAGTATCTTTAATATATATATATATATGTCACATTGTAATCTTGATTTTTGGTAAATATCTTTTCAGTCGTGGTATATCTTTTTATAATATTGGTATATCTGATCAAGTTTTTATAAATATATATATATATATATATATATTGTAAATTCAGTTTTTAAGTCTGATATAAATGTTTTTGACATAATAGATCCATTTATAAGCTTAATATACATCGATACATAAATAGATACGGAGGAAAAAAATAAATATATTACTTAGGATAATTTCTAGTTAATGATTGTAAAGTTCATTTTTCTAAATTTTGTGAACTCATAAACATTACAAAATGGGTTTTGAAGAGGACATTTTTGGTATTTATTTTTAGTGGTCATCTAATTGGGTTGTTTAATTATAACTTTTGAGTTGAGGACATTTGTTAAATTGAAGACCTAAAATGGGACACATATTTAGTAGATCAATTGGTACTAGGATTACACTTAGAAACCTCTAGGAATGCGAAAGAAATCCTTGGGGCTTATAGAGCTCACAAAAGATAGTACATATGAGTAATAAGAGCCACAAGATCATGAGGCGAAAGGGTTCCAATAGAGACTTGAAGTGGGAGTTATTCCACTGACACCAACGAGTACAATTCCCTTGTACTTTAGACCCCAAAGTAACAACAGAGATTGTGTTACCTATTCGTAGAAGAAGTAAATCTCTTTGGACCAAAGTAACGAAAAGTAATTGGCATCCAAATGGATCTCGCGACTTAGCAAAAGTTTCTTGACTTAGATTTAGCTACTTAAGTATTTCGCGACTTAAATATTTCGTTGATCATATTTTGTTGCTTAAGAGTATTTATTCTATAATTTTTGTCCATGTTGAGAGCCAATCGTATGATTTGACAATACTTAAATGAAATACTACTACACTATTACTAGTTGTAGACTTTTTATTCGAATAAGTCACCCCTTAGTACACTTATCAAACCCGCATTAACGTTAGGCAAAGAGGAAAATGCAGAGGAAGGCCAGAAATCAGAAAATTGAAGTTCCTACTATAAGCTATAAATTTCGAGAGCTTCCAATGGCCGAAGCTGATGATCCAACAAATCATAAGAATGTTGTAATTAAAAGCAGACAATCTCCCTAAGGTTTTTGTTTACAATAATAGTACTACTTGGCGCTCGTGCTGCTTCGTATATAATTACAACACTAATCTTTCTCACGGAAAACTATCCAAAACTATTCCCAACATGTTTCGAAATCAATTACATGCTTGAAAAAAAAAAGTTTTAAGTGTGAATCATCGGAAGTTGTTGGTTGAATGAATATTCTATTGGATAATCTAAAAGGGATGCATGCCTCGGGCTAGCAGTAAGTAACAAAGGACCAAAAATAAAAATGAAGATTCTATAGGATAATGAGGATGATGAAATTAAATGACCATGGTATGTATTATGTAACATCAAATCGACAAAACTTGTTTTAACTATACAAACACTAAGCTTGCAAACAGTACCACTACCAACTCCACGCTAACAAGTATGCTTTGACAACGTACGATGTTGTAATTTAAGGATTCCAATCTATTTTGCTGGAAAAAAAAAAAATGGAGGAAGGGGCGATGCTCTCCTTAGGCATGAATGATTATAAGAGCTTTAAATCCAGATTACATAAATGTTCACTGAGAACCTTTTGAGGCAACCATTACCCTATGGAAAGATGGAGCATGCCATCCCTAGCTAGAGGTATAAGATGAGGTCCGAGGTAGTCTACATTGGGTACAGGAACAAACTTTCATATTTAAAACTCCTAAAAGAGTTTAATCCTTCATCACAACTATACACGTACCAAGGCTTACCTCCCATCCCATTCGGTGGTTTTAAGGAACATTTTGTGATACGCTAAAAATTTAGTGAAACTACTCTATCCTCATCATACACTTGTATTTTACACGTAGCATATTGTATGAAGGGATACATAATACTCTCTTTTATCGTTATCCTTTTTCTCTAGAGACTAAATAGTAATGAAGTATAGTATAATAGAACATATTCCACGTATTCTAGGAGTTAGTCCAATCACAGTTTGCAGTATCGCCTAGTATATTGTGTATGGCCAAATAGAGTTATATTTTTTTTAATTTTTTTTTAATGAGTAGATTACTCTCTTTTACATTTTTTTTTTTTAATCATAGTTTGACATTTAGAATTTTGCGGTACTTTATAATATTATTAAATAATAAAACTAGATGGTAAAATGTACATGTCATCCAAAGAGACCGGAGAGTTAAAAAGAATAACTTTAATATTTTTTTTTGTATTTTTTTTTCCCTTTTTTTTTTTTGTTTTGGGTAAAATAGAGTTAGAATCTAATTCTATACCTTATTTTTCTTATACTCTGGAGAGCATACATGTACAAACTTATTTAAAAATGCTTACTATTTTCAGCGTAGGGGAGCAAGATAAACGTATACGTTCTTTCACCAATTGAGATAGACTTGTTTGGATTCACTTTAGTTTTCTATTTTTTTTTAGTCTTTTTAAGCAAAAAAATATTTTTTTTTTTTTGAAATTTTGCTCGACAACCTTATTTTTGTTTTTTAATTTTGAAAATTATTATCAAAAATTTCAAAAAAGTAGTAAAATTTTTTTTCTAATACATTAATTTTTTTAAAACAAATTTAAAAAATAAAAGAATGTACAAATATTTGTACACAGGTATATATATATATATTTTCTATCTCATTATTTGCATTTTATTGTTTTTGAAAATAAGTAATAAAATAAAATTTATCAAGTATGTTTTTTGTTTATAAAAATTGAAAATCAAAATAAAATTTTTACTTCTATTTTCAATTTATTTATATAAAAAAAAAACAGGAAGTAAATTCAAGGAAGCCTATAGTATTTATTATATCTATTTGAGGTGAATTTTTAAGAATCATAATTCGATGTTATATATATATCTGTTGATGGAGGTTTTATCAACAATAAATTTAGAAAAAATCAAGAGATGTGGCTTGTGTGAATTGAATCAATAATCAAAACAAATAAGGAGAGAGGATTTTATAGTGGTTCAGCCCCGAAAAAGATGAGCCTGCGTCCACTGTTTTTCTACTATTTTATGAAGAATTATAAATACTCAAGGTTATAATGTCTCCTCTGGAGATTGGAAAAACTGGAGTAATTGGAATACTCAAAACTTGCTTTTCTTCGGAACATTGAGTCTCCTTTATATAGGTAAAGGTAACCCTATGTCCCTAGGATCCTAATTGTATAAACGGGTAACTATACAATTGGGTAACGTAAATGAAATAACTATTCAAAACGGATAACTAGTTGATCACAAATAGGAGACTTCTGTTTCCCTTTCCTTGTAAGTTTTCTTCATAGCATTTACTTGTTTCCTTCTCCTTGTAGGTTTCCTTCATAGCATTTACTTATACAAAAGAGACTGCATGGAGAAGGTCGCACAAAACCTCTGGAAGAGGTCGCATATAACCATCACGGAGGAGGTCGCATATAACCCTCATGGAGGAGGTCGCATTTAACCCTTATACGACCTTAGGATTTTAGACTGCACAACAATTGCCCCCCAGCTCCATTAGTTCTTTAGGACGAAATGGAGCTTCCAATTACCGTGCGACCTTAAACATGTGATGTCATAACTTAAACTTGAGATCTGAATAGTCGAAGATCCGCCAGATTCCAAATCTCGTCTCTCAAGATCACGCGTATCTTTTTTTTTCTGTCAGAACGGAACACGTGTAGCCTTTTCTAAGAAAGAGCGGAATTCGAGGAAGTCTAATGATATCAACCGTCACTCTTTTAAAACCAAATCTTTTCAAATTTTAAACAATCCTGACTTTTCGGATAGAATCAAATCCCGCGTGATCTTCAGCTTCAGATTTAAAATTCAAACTCTCTGATCTACGGCTGTGATTTAACGGTACCTGGGTTATAAATATCAGAAACCATCCCATCCTGTTTCATTTTACCGTTTCTATCTTTTAAAACATCAGAAATCCCAAAGAACCCTAGCGCCGTTTTATCTCCTAGCTCGCTCAAATCACCGCTTCTTCTCTGACAAAGTTTCGAATCGTCTCAAACCTTCCACTTCTGAAGAAAGGTCAGTTTATTTCTTCTCTTATTTCTTCTATTCTTGAAAATAACTTCAATCTTTGGGAATAAACTCATTTCACCGAAGTGAAACGAGAGATTTTTTTTTTTACACCCCCTTTTTCAGTCCGTAGGGTAGAATTACTAGATATCAATTAGAAATGATCCTATGAAAAGAATTTCTAGGGTCTAATATCTTATTTTATTCTCACTGAACTTCTTGTTCATTTACTGATGAATTGCTCGACTACTTTCTGATGAACTGCTCGAACACTTTCTATTATGCTAACACTTACTGATGAATCTGTAGACCATTTAGGAATGAGCTTGCTTGTTTAGTGTAATTTTAGGATGAATACCCAGAATGCTAGCATAGTGGAAATCCTCAATATCTGAATCCCTGCGTATTTCTTTTCAGATGTCTAGTAGTGAGGAATTTAGGGAAGGAAATGCATTTTCTGGAGAATCTAACTCAAGTGTTAGCTCCATTAACCTTGAGGATTATCTCGAGCCAGAACCCGAGATAGAAATAACAGGGGCAAGACAGAGTAGTCCTCGAATAGGCGATCTTCCCCAGGATCAATGGCCCAGACACATAAGAGATGCCCCCGCATTTTCATCTGGTTACCAGTACATAGAGGGGAACTGGTCATGTACCAACATTCGGACGAGTTGCACGTCGAACAAACTCAGAAAAATTACGAGCAGCTACAAGATCGCCATCCCCCTTCGTCTACCAATGGAATTCAATCGACCACACACATCCCCTCATGGACTCGCTTCCTTTTCTGAGGCAGTCCTCAAATGCGGTGTGCATCTCCCCCTCCATCCGTATATAAAATCAATCATCGATTACTATAGGGTCGTCCCTTTTCAATTGACCCCTAATACTTATAGATACATGGTAGGTTTGTATATATTATACCATAAACTAGGTTTAGAAACCCCTTCACCTGAAGAATTTGCTTAGTTCTACCAAGTAAAGTCAAATCCGTCAGATCTCGGCTTCTTCTATGTGAGCAAGTGGTCGAATCAAGCAATAAAAACGATCTACGGGGTTCGCA
>JXTB01000346.1:144892-165219 GCA_002914805.1 Parasponia andersonii | reverse complement strand
ATGAAGCTTAAAAGTTCATGCCCCGACGTCGCATCTACAAGCTGATCAATTCTCGGAAGAGGGAAGCTGTCTTTAGGACACGCCTTGTTGAGATCGGTGAAATCAATACAAGTCCTCCACTTCCCATTAGGTTTTTTCACCAAGACCGGATTTGCAAGCCAGTCAGGGTAAAAAGATTCTCTTATGAACCCAATTTCGAGCAATTTCTCCACCTCTTCCTTTAATGCGACGTAGCGTTCTAGATTCATGGGTCTTCTCTTTTGTCGCACAGGCTTTTTTGACGGATCTATGTTTAGACGGTGAGATATGATCCTTGAATCAATCCCTACCATATCCGAATGCTGCCATGCAAAGACATCCAAATTAGTCCTCAGAAAAGCGATCAATGAAGCTCGCACAGGTCCCTGAACCTCCGTTCCAATCTTCAAAGTCCTGGAAGATAGATCGAATGATATATCTTCCAGGTCTTCAACGGGTCTAGTTCTGACTTCGTCAATTTTTCGAGGATCGAAGTCTTCACTGGTTGTTTCGATTGACGCTTTCACTGACGATCCAACTGGAGCTTTGCTCGCTGCCTCGGCTGACGTTTTGTCCGCTGCCACGACTAACGCTTCATCCGTTGCCACGATTGACGCTTCACCCGCTGCCACGACTGATGCTTCATCCGCTGCCACGACTGACGCTTCATCCGCTGCCACGACTGACGCTTCATCCGCTGCCACGAATGACGCTTCATCTGCTGCCACGACTGATGCTTCGATCGCTTTCTCTGGCAGATGGACCATCATTGTGCGGGACGTCGCATCTTTTGCTGCGAGTTTCAGCGAGTTGTTATAGCAAGTTCTCGCATCATACTGATTTCCTCGCACCTCGCCTACTCCATGTTGGGTCGAAAACTTCATTGTTAGATGATAGATCGAGGTGACAGCTCGAAGTTCCCTTAATTTCGGTCTTCCTAGCACAGCATTGAAGGCAGATGGACAATCTACCACCAAAAACTAGGTCATTTATCGATGAAACCCTTGGAAAGGTCCCAACGCTGACCATCAGTTCAATCATGCCCATAGGCATCAGGCTGTCTCCAGTAAAACCATAGAGGGGAGTGGCGGCAGGCTTCAGGTCACTCTCATTCAACCTCATCTTCTTGAAGGCATCGAAGTATAGGATGTCCACAGCACTTCCGTTGTCGACCAATACTCGCCACAACTGTGTGCTTCCACAGTTAATTTTTATGACTAACGCGTCATTATGCAGATAATGGACTTCCCTTGCATCTTGCTCTGTGAAGGTAATATCTATTTCCGATACTCGTTGAAGCTTGCGTGGTCGTTGATCAAGATGCATGATGTTGGTTAACGGCTGCTGTCGAGCTTCTCATGCGTATCTATCCTGTGCTTGCTTGGAATCTCCTCCAATATGTGGTCCTCCAAAAATAGTTCGCACCTCACGCTGAATTTCTAGAGGTCGCTGTTGGTCTTCTTCTCGCCTTTCATCGCTCTGCTTGGTATACTGCCGCAATCATCCTTCTCTAATCAACCTTTCAATTTCATCTTTCAGAGCAAATCAATTATTAGTATCATGCCCAATATCATTGTGATATCGGTAAAATTTGTTGGGGTCGCGCTTTGCCCTGTCCCGCTTCATTGGTTCTGGTTGTCGGAATCACTCCTTCTGATTTGTAACCGCATAGATATGATCTATGGGCGCGTTTAATTCAGTGTGATTATTAAACCTCATGGGAGCTTTTGAAATCTCCTGCCTTTTAGGTCTAGGCTGATTCTCACTTGTCTGTTCATTATTCCTCTTGTTTTTCTTATTACCGCTGTTGTTGGTGATGATTGCAACTTTTGCCGCATCTGTTTTTCCTCCCTTTTTAGTCTTTTGAAGATTCTCTCGTGAAGATTCTAACCTTAGATGTCGACCGACTCTTCGATAGAAGTCTTCGAGAGTTCTACACTCTCGTTCAAGCAATTCCTCCCAAATTTTTGTTTCTGGTCGCACCCCAGCCATCATAAGAGTAAGAACTCCTCCTTCAGGTGGGTTGTTGACCTTCGCTAGCTCTGAAGTGAATCGATTGAGATAAGACCGTAGAGTCTCCTCTGGACCTTGCCGGATTGCAGACAAACTGATAAGCAGAACAGTGAAATTCTTTGTGGCCTGAAACTGTCTTAAAAACGCCATCTGTAATTATTGTTAGGATGAAATTGAACCGGATTTAAGTCCTCGAAACCACTTCTTCGCTACTCCTGAGAGTGTTACAGCGAAACATATGAAGCGTGCATGATCACTAACCCGATGAAGTTCTATCAAGTCATTAAAGTAATCCATATGGTCCTGTGGATCAGTTTTCCCATCAAAAGTGTTGATGGTGGGAAGTCTGAATCCGGTGGGAAGGGCTGCAAGTCGAACCTCCTCGCTGAATGGCGACTGTCGATACCCATCAGCGAGCTCATCGTCCCAGCCAGCAAGTACATCTAATGCGATCCTTAAATTGTGAACATCGACGTTCAGAGGGAAAGCATCATTCCTTGCTGGTGGTAAAAGCGACCTTTGTTCGTTATCCTGTTTCACAGCGGGTTGATCAGGTAGAGTCTTCTGCGACCTATGAGAGGAATCCAGTGACATAGTGCGACGAGACTGGCTTTGGTCGTTGTGATGCGATACAAATCAATCATGACCACGTCGTCACTCCAAATACTATCTTAGGTCTGTAGGATCTTGCCTTGACTCCCTGCTGATTCTTTCGAAGACGCTTCTCGATGGTCGTCCTTGTTTGACGCTCAAGCGATCCTGGCTATTAGTGGATTTACGAGAAGGTTGTGTACGATCACGGTTCGTACTTGAACTCTCCATACCAGATTCTGGTGGCAAGTTTGCGACCTTGTCTTTCCCCTTGGAGATGCGATCTTCATGACGCTCCTGCTGAGTTCTTGGCTGGTCGCGTCTTTTTGTCTCGAGGATCTGTATTCCCTTCTCATGTAATTGAGCAGGACGTTCTTTGGGACGTTCATGTTGTGGTAGGGTCACCATCTGCCCTTCAGCAAGTCGTCGCAGGGTGTCATTGATCTAGTTAGTGACTTGTTGAAGGTTCACGTGCGTTTCCTCCATACGATCTTGTCTCTGGGAAAGGTTCTCTATTGCCGTTATAGTAGGCTGATCCGGAGTAGGGGCTGCCTGTGTAGCAGCAGTACTTTGAAGTTGGTTTTGGCTAGTTCCGGTGACTCTGGTAGTGTTTCTAGTGTTTGCCATTATTGAAAAGGTGGAATTTAACAAATTTTTCTGTCGGAATAGCGCTCCTTCTAGCGCCAATTGTTGATGGAGGTTTTATCAACAATAAATTTAGAAAAAATCAAGAGATGTGACTTGTGTGAATTGAATCAATAATCAACGCAAATCAGGAGAGAGGATTTTATAGTGGTTAAGCCCCGAAAAAGATGAGCCTACGTCCACTGTTTTTCTACTATTTTATGAAGAATTATAAACACTCAAGGTTACAACGTCTTCTCTGGAGATTGGAAAAACTGGAGTAATTGGAATACTCAAAACTTGCTTTTCTTCGGAACATTGAGTCCCCTTTATATAGGTAAAGGTAACCCTATGTCCCTAGGATCCTAATTGTATAAACGGGTAACTATACAATTGGGTAACGTAAATGAAATAACCATTCAAAACGGATAACTAGTTGATTACAAATAGGAGACTTCTGTTTCCCTTTCCTTGTAAGTTTCCTTCATAGCATTTACTTGTTTCCTTCTCCTTGTAAATTTCCTTCATAGCATTTACTTATACAAAAGAGACTGCACAGAGAAGGTCGCACAAAACCTGTGGAAGAGATCGCATATAACCCTCACGGAGGAGGTCGCATATAACCCTTATGCGACCTTAGGATTTTAAAACGCACAACAATATCCAAAACCGTTTGAATAATGCAAAAATATTCTATTAATTTTGTTTTTAATGGAAAAAGAAATGGAATGTTGGGATGAATTTATTAAAAAGATGAATAAGTTATAAAGGTGATGATTATGCTTGGGCAAGATTTGGAAATTAGATGGAATACTACGAATCATTAATCACTAGAGAGAACAAAATATTGAAATAGGTCAACCACAAGTAGAGGAGGAGGGAGAGGGAGAGGAAGATGGGAGAGGGATCAAAGTTATTTGCTTTTGCTTTTTCCTCTTTATTATTTTTATTTTTCAACACACATATAGAATAGAGTGGCTTTAAATTAGTAAAGCACCGTGGGGTCGGGAAACGGTGCTCCCAGCAACAAAGCAAAGCATGCATGGTCCCATTTGACTTTAGTCCCACCTCTCCACCTAAGGAATCCACCTAAAAACCAACGAATACCGGTACTCTACAGTACCATTTATTCTGCCTACTTATTTATTTTACTTTAATATTTATCTTCTTCACTTTGCTTATCATCATTATTATTAAGCTCCTAAAAGAAGACACACTCATTTATTCCCTTGACTCCTGTACTCTCTTGTATTCATATCTAAGTACATCTAATAGAGTACCTCCATTCCAACCAATTTCAGATACTCTAATCCAAACTCCTCTTTTCTTTTTCATCTGTGTTACATCATCTAAAATTTTGTTTAATATTATATTTGTTTTATTAGCAAATAAAAAGAAAAAAGAAGGAAAGAAAAGAAAAGAGCAAGATATAAGATGACGTAACATTTATTTGTTAGTGGGATAAGAAAATGGAACAGAAGATTAATTCCACTTACATGATATATGAGAGATATGATACTCACATAAAGTTATAATTATGATTGGCAGGGTGTGATTTGGATGTATCTATTATGCTGATCCAATAAGCTTTTTTTTTCTTTTTTTTTTTTTAAAAAAAAAAAAAGGGAAAAACGAATAATATACTTGATTGTGTTGGTTCCTATCAAGTTTTGATTTGGGCCAAGAACCTCTATATATGATCTCCTACAATGTTTCAGATTCAAAATCTAATCCCCTTTTTTTTTTTTTTAAATAAAAAAAATTCCCCTAATCTGGTGGTGGTGGATGATGGATTCGAAAAAAGAAGGAAAGTAAAGTAAAGGGTGTGTTGTGTTAATATCGAGTCCAAAAACCAAAAGTAAGAAAAGAAAAATAAACCCTGTTTGATCAAACGGTCTGTTGCTATCGATATTTACATGCAAACTTTGCTTTTTTAAGCTTTTTCTTTTCATAAAGTTAAAGATGATACCATAATATACTGTGATCAATAGAAAAAAGCAGAAGGAGAGCGAAAGGACGACTTCAACCTTGGATGCTGTTAAAATTATAAGAAACTCTTCCTCTCATCTCATATCATATATCTGTAAGCAATACTCAACAAAACATATTCCTCTTCTTCTAAGATGTCAGCTCCTTACCTTAATTTTCCATGAAGCCAAACACCATATTTGCAGTCGTTTCTTCAAAAATGAAGTTGGTATGTCATAATATTCTTCTCTTCCTTCTAATCACTACCTGTCTTCACTCTGTTTCTTCTTCTTCACATGATAATAATAGTAATAATATTCATGAGCTATCTCTAAGAAGGCAAGCTTCAATCTTGGTTTCTCTTAAACAATCTTTCCAAACCTCCAATTCTTCTTTCGATAGCTGGAACATATCAAACTCCTCATCCCTTTGTTTTTGGCCCGGAATCCAATGCGACGACACTAGAAAAACGGTCGTTTCACTCAACATATCCAATTCCAACATTTCTGGCACTCTCTCCCCTGTAATCACACTGCTTCCAACTCTGGTCACTCTCTCAGTCTCCGAAAACAATTTTTCGGGGAGTTTTCCTTTTTCGAAGATTCGCAACCTCCCGAGACTTCGTTTCCTTAACATATCCAATAATCAGTTCGGTGGTGAATTGGACTGGGATTTCTCTCGGCTAAAAGAGCTGGTTGCGTTGGATGCTTACAACAACTTCTTCAATGGTTCACTTCCCTTTGGAGTCACTCAGCTTCCTAACTTGCACTACTTAAACTTAGCCGGGAACTACTTCTCGGGATCGATTTCTCCCAGCTACGGAAATATGGTGCAGCTCAAATATCTGTCTTTGGCGGGAAATGATCTTAGTGGTTTGATTCCCAGTGAGCTTGGCAATCTTACAAACCTGGAACAGCTTTACTTGGGCTATTACAATGACTTCGATGGAGGGATACCAGCTCATCTTGGGAAGCTGATCAATCTTTTCCATTTAGACCTTGCTAATTGTGGCTTGGAGGGTCCGATCCCACCGGAGCTTGGGAATCTTAACAAGCTAGACACTCTCTTCCTTCAAACCAATCAGCTCAGCGGTTCGGTTCCTCCTCAACTTGGCAACTTGAGCAGCTTGAGGTCTCTAGATCTTTCAAACAATGCTTTGACAGGAGAAATCCCAGTGGAGTTGGTGTCGGGGCTCGGCGAGCTTACCCTTTTGAACTTGTTCATCAACAAGTTTCATGGAGAGATCCCAAGCCCCATTGCTGAGCTGCCCAAGCTGGAAGTTGTCAAGTTTTGGCAGAACAACTTCACAGGAACGATCCCTCCGAAGCTCGGTCAAAATGGTAAGCTGACTGAGCTTGATTTGTCAACTAACAAGCTCACTGGGACTGTCCCCAAGTCTCTGTGCTCTGGAAAAAGGCTGAGGATTTTGATTTTGCTCAACAATTTCCTGTTTGGTCCTTTACCTGATGATCTGGGCCAATGTGAGACGTTAATAAGAGTACGAATGGGACAGAACTACTTGACAGGAACTTTACCAAATGGGTTTTTCTACTTGCCTGAGCTTTCACTATTGGAGCTACAGAACAACTACCTGAGTGGACAACTTGAGCAACAAACAACCGAGGTACCCTCAAAACTCTCATTGCTTAATCTCTCAAACAACCGCTTATCTGGCTCCATTCCTACTTCTATTGGCAACTTCTCTAGCTTACAAATCGTCTTACTAAGCGGGAACCGATTCACGGGCGAAATCCCATCTGAAATCGGTCTTTTAAAAAGGACTGTCTTCAAATTGGACATGAGTAGAAACAAACTCTCAGGGAACATCCCTCCCACAATAGGCAATTGCGTCTTGTTGACTTACTTGGATTTGAGCCAAAATCAGCTCTCAGGCCCAATTCCACCTCAGATTGCTCAAATCCACATTCTAAACTACCTCAACGTCTCCTGGAACCAGTTAGGCCAAGGCCTTCCCAAGGAACTGGGATCCCTAAAGAGCTTAACTTCAGCCGACTTCTCTCACAACAACTTGTCTGGTGCGATACCCGAAACTGGTCAGTACCTCTTCTTCAACTCCACATCCTTCATTGGCAACCCCGAGCTCTGTGGCTCTTCTGCTAATGTTCCATGCAACCACTCTTCGTCCTCACCATTAGAACATCATGAGAATCAAAACGACGTCGTTAGGTCTCATGTCCCTGCTAAGTTCAAGCTCATATTCGCTGTGGGGCTCTTGTTCTGCTCATTTGTGTTTGCAACTTTGGCGATCATCAAAACCAGAAAGTCACGAAAAAGTAGACATTCATGGAAGCTCACGGCATTCCAGAAGCTTGAGTTTAAGAGCCATGACATCTTGGAATGTGTTAAGGACAACAATGTGATCGGTAGAGGTGGAGCCGGGATCGTCTACAGAGGGACCATGCCAAATGGAGAAAATGTAGCCGTGAAGAAGCTCTTGGGAATAAACAAACTAGGCTCTTCTCATCATGACAATGGATTAACGGCTGAGATTCAGACACTTGGCAAGATCAGGCACAGGAACATCGTCCGATTGTTGGCCTTCTGTTCCAACAGAGAGACCAATCTGCTTGTTTATGAGTACATGGAAAATGGGAGCCTAGGCGAAGTCTTACATGGGAAAGGTGGTGGATATCTAAAGTGGGACACAAGGCTAAAGATCGCCATTGAAGCAGCCAAAGGGCTTAGTTATTTGCATCATGATTGTTCTCCATTGATTCTCCATAGGGACGTTAAGTCAAACAACATTTTGCTCAATTCTGACTACGAGGCCCACGTGGCGGATTTCGGGCTTGCCAAGTTTTTGCAGGACAATGGAGCGTCCGAGTGCATGTCTGCCATTGCTGGCTCATACGGCTACATTGCACCAGGTATGTGGTTGGGTAACATTTACACTAGGATTTACTTTAAAAGGTCTTGGTTTTATTCCAGTTGATTTGGCAGTATATTTGATGGTGTTTATGAGTTACATTATTTAACACTTGAAGGCTCATATAGTAGAGTAGAGAAAGAACACTTATGGATAGTGCATATTTTAAAATCACAAGTGTGCCATATATAAATAATGCAAAAGTACATGTTCATTATTGACAGGATATGTTTTTATACCATGTCACAAAATTTGTCTAATAATCATCTAGACTTAGACCAAGCCCTTTGATGAAGAATCAAGATATGTGCTTGAATGAAATGCATATTCAATTATTTGACGAAGTAATAGAAAAATGACTGAAATGGAATATACTAGTTTGCCCCTGCCTACATGTTGTTGTAGATACTTGATACTCTACTTTGCACCCAAAAAAAAAAAAATGAAGACGAAAGCAGAGAGGCATTTGGTAGATTCCAAGAATGGTAAAAAGTTAGGCTCCACTAAAACAAAGGAAAATTCTGCTTTTACCTTTTTGTTTCTTTTTTTAATTTTGCTATATGATACGAGGCCACACTAAATGGGGGAATGAGCTAGCTTTTGCATGTCTTGAAACCACAAATCCATGTTCTGTTCATTTACACCAATCACAAAACACTTTTTTGACCCAAACCCAATATCATACCCACATCAAAACCTACAACAATTTCAAAACATTAGCTATTCTATTTCTAAGCGCCACTTTTCCTAAACCCTAGAAAGTAGAAAGAGAAACATCTGTAGTCCATTTTTATTAGACACGATTTTTAAGAATTATTCTTTGCGCTTTGGAATTGGATACATATATATGTATATATACTTATATTTTTGGTACGTCATGCCATGTAATTGCAGAATATGCGTATACATTAAAAGTGGACGAGAAGAGTGACGTGTATAGTTTCGGAGTGGTGCTCTTAGAGCTGGTGACGGGGCGAAGGCCAGTGGGTGATTTTGGAGAAGAAGGGTTGGACATTGTTCAATGGGCTAAGATTCAGAGCAACTCAAGCAAAGAAGGGGTAGTGAAGATCTTGGACCAACGTTTGAGCAACAACATTAGTAATGTTCCAATAGAGGAAGCAATGCAAGTCTTCTTTGTAGCAATGTTATGTGTTCAAGAGCAAAGCGTGGAGCGCCCCACCATGAGAGAAGTTGTTCAAATGCTTGCTCAAGCTAAACAACCTTCTACTTTTAACATCCAATGAAGTATATCCCGGTGATCCTTGACAAAGAGTAATTCTAAGTAACACTATTCACTAGAGTGACCATCATATTTTTGTCTTTATTTTGACTTTTCCCCCACTTCTAATTATATATTATATCATGTGATATTGTGGGCCACAAAGTATAGAGATATGGCCTATATTTGTTGTGAACATGCAATGCATTTTTCTTAACAAAGACTACATAATATTAGAAGGCAGTGGAGTGATTGAGAGAGTGGGTAATAGAGTTGAAGACAGTTTCACGGTGGATATAGAACAGACGTATTGTTTCTCCTCCTTTTCAATTTGGTCATTGTTGATATCAAAGTGGTTAATGCCATTCGGATGCTATGTATTGATGTAATGCTATTGCTATGCTGGCAAGATTGGTTATATAATTGTGTGTGTCATCCTTGAAACCGAGGAATGATCAAAATATGATGATACGTACTGATCAGTGACCAAATGATAAGATTGGCTACATCATTGGCTGCCAAGGTTTGTTTTGTAATTGTATCATTCTCTCAAGTAGGGACCCCATTTGTTGTTGGGGGTGTTAAGACGTGGAAATTCAAATTAGTGAACATGAATCTAAAAGAGGAGAAATAATCAACATACCTGGTCTTGAAGGCACTAAAAAACATAAAGATTCTCCTAGAAAACTGAAATTAAAGATCAGTGCAAGCAAACAAGATTAACGTTGATAACCTTGCCCCATCAGCCGCATAATCTGTTTCTGGTCAAGGTTTTTTTCCCTCTCTAATCTGCATCACATCATAGTTGCCAAAATAAATAAACAAATGAATATTGTGTAGCTGCTTATTTTTTCCCAATTCCGGTCAACTCTCTTTTATATTTTTCTTCCCAAGTGCCTGATAATCAAAGAATTTTCAAACATAAGATTCTTGAGTAGCCATTTCACTGCGGCTATGTTTGTTTGACATTATTTTTAAAATTCACACGATCTTAACACTAAAGGAATAGCCTTAGCAACAATGCAAACAAACATGATAAAAAACGATGAACTTCCACAAGGTTTGATGTAAAAATTAAGCATCTCAAAAGCCCCACTTGAGAATTCTCTTTGTCCACATGCACTTTTAACTTTTAATACGCATGCACAACAAATGCCCTCTTCATTACCAAAAAAAGAAAAAAAAAAAAAACAAAAAGAGAGGAGTAATGTTGTTTAATTAGATTCTTTTGGTTATTATTGCTTTGCCAAAAACTTTTAGAACACCAATTACATTCAGTTCACACAAGAATATACAGGGCAATTATATAGCTGATACGGTGCTACCTCATGGTTCCAAGCAAAGGAGGAAAAGATACTCTGAACCAAAATCCAAATTCCAATACAGGACTAAAATAAGGAAAAAACAACATTCCTTGGAACTCTTTAGAAGAAGCAGTCCATATAGACAAATTAAACAATACTCTCCAACTAAATAATTAGGATTAATTACATTAATAGTCTATGAATTATACATGTTGTACTGCTTTAATAATTATGACCGATAACGAGCCTTCAAATCCCACAACCAAACAATGCCCAATATGCACTTTGTACACGATAGTTTCCGTTAAAAAAATTAAAAATTTATGATAAAAAGGTCATTGTTATAATAATTGCGTATTTAAGATAATTTATTGTATAAACTAAAAGTTTGAAGGTAAAGTGATACAAATAATGTAATTCAAAGAATAGGTAACCCAAATAATTAACCAAGTAAATAATATCACAAGTGTTTAACCAAAAAAGTTGCCATAATATTATAAATGTTCATCTTAGTAATTGATACACAAAAGTTCATACCAAAACCCAAAGCGGTGAGATATATCTTTCATTCCAGAACAGAAGCTAACTAGAAAGCAATATATTCAGTTTATAGTATCTCAGAAAGAGTTATGTCAAGCAAAACATGTGAACTCGTTACAGGAGCAGGGCCAAGTATCTGTTGCTTCGTTGACTGGGTATATAAGAAGGTTTACACATACATATACTGTTGCTGGAAATTTACTGGGCAAGGGAAATAAAGTACTAAAAAGAAAATAAGAAATTGAACAACATGCTCATTTCTTTGTCCATTGTAGTACCTCTTTTATGTCTTTAAAAATAAGCACCTTTCCGGTATATAACTCCAAAACCTGTTTTTAATCAAAGATGATCAAACAGAATTAAATTGAAGTAGTACGCATTGCAGAAAATATGAAAATAAGTATAATTGGGACCATAAGAAGAAAGAAATGTGTACCTGCAACATAATGGTCATTCTGATGAATGAGTATGTGATTCGATATGACCATAAGATGTACCTAAAATATACACATATATTTTTAATATTCAAGGGTTAAGTTTACTTGACATGATATGATAACAAGTTAAGAAATGAGATGCGTTCTGCTCAGAAAATTAAAACTATTGTACTGCAGGACCAGCTTTTGTAATTAGATACAAATACTTATACTGCTGTTATTCTACAAAGGAAATAAAACTTATTACAAATGCACTAAAAAAGTTACAACAAACAATATATGAACGAACCTGTAGAAGCTGAAGTAGTAATGTAATCTTGAGTCTGACCAGTTTCAGCAAATGTACTGATGCACATCCAATCCTGACCATTAACAAACTTAAGGAATGGAAGGTTGCATATCCCCTTTGGCAGTGATGTTAAATTGTGACATTCCAGAACTGTGAGAGACTGAAGAGATATAAGATTGCATAGTCCTTCTGGAAGAGTCTCCAAATTGGGGTACCCCCAAAATGTAAGAGTTTCAAGTGATAAAAGGTTGCCGATCTCCTCAGAAATGGAGACCAAATAGGAGCAATCTTGAATGACAAGGGACACAAGTGATGAGAGATCACCTATTCCATCTGGAAGTAAAGCCAAATTTAAACACAATTCTATCTTGAGAGACTCAAGTGAGGAGAGGTTTCCTATCACCATTAGCAGAAATTCTATGTCCTGAACATCCAAAAGTATCAAAAACTTCAATTTGGAAAGAGGGGAGAAGCAGCAAGAAGAGTGAATAGCAGAAAAAGAAGATGTTGATGTTGCTGCGACATTAATTGTCTGTTGTAATGGCTCGGAGCTAGTTCCATACAATCTCAGGCTTTCATGATTTGGAAACAATGGCATGGAAGTAAGGTTGGGACAATTGTTTATGTACAGAACAAGATGTTTAGGGAATGAGATTTGATGCTGATGCTCTACAATTGATACCATGACTTCACCATTCTTATTCGTACCCCCTCCCTTTCCAGGCCACCATCCTTTTAGATTATCACAATTGCTAATTGTTAGTTCTTCTAGGGATTGAAAAAGCGACATTAATTTTGACATTGTTGACGAAGTAGAGGATAGATCCCAGTCTCTATCTGATACATACTCCAGAGCAGGCAAAGCTCTAAACGTGAGCTTCTTAAGATAAGATAAATGGTGCAATGTAGGTAGAGATTGGCAACATTTGCAATTAATTAACTCCAATTCAACAAGATTAGTAAGCGAAGAAAGCCAATTACCAAACCTCACCCCCATATAGTTCTGTACTATCAAAGCTTTCAGATTTTGAGGTGGAAGCAAGCCATCTAATGCCATTTCATCATTCCGCATGATATCTCCAACATCATCATCGTTTTCAACTCCCTCCCACGAAAGCCGTAAGGATTCAAGGTTTACTTTGTCCTTCAAATGAGCAGCCTTTGAATCGAATGCAACATCTTCTATATGTCCCAATTTGAAAGTACAATGTCCCTGCAGGTGGGTACAAATCCTTGTGCTATCCAGAGTTTTATTAACTTCTGCACATCAATCTCATGATTCTTTGGAAATAATCCACAGAAAGCAAAACATTGCTTTAAATGTGAGGGAAGATTATTGTAACTTAGCTTAAGCGTGGGTATGATGTCACTGTCATTTTGGTCAGCTATTTTTGCAAGTTCATTGTTCTTAAAGAACATCCACTCTTTCTCAGGATTTCGAGAGTGCAACTATCTTGATTGCAATAGTTTTCCTGTCGTCTTTATGGCCAGAGGAACTCCCTTGCACTTATCCACAATCTCCTTTCCTACTTCTACGAGGCTTGAGGTTTCTGAAGGCTCTTTTCCTTTCTCAAATGCCACAACCTGAAATAAAGACCAAGACTTTTCTTCATTCAAACCACTCAACAGATATGGACAAACAGTATGTGTAATCTTGGCAACCATTTCACTGCGTGTGGTTATTAGTACTCTGCTACCTCTTGCACCGCCCCTTAACAATCTTTCTACACCAAGCCATTTTTCTTCATCCTCATTCATTCCAAACATCATCCAGTACAAGGAGGATTCTCTTTCTGTCTATTAAAGCCCGTAGGTGATTTTGCAATTGCTCCATATCAAGGTTTTGAACATAAGATTACACAGATTTAATAATCTTCTCCACAAGTAATTTGATCTCGAAAACATTAACGGAACATACCCAAATCTTTTCTTCAAAGTGATTTTGAACATCCTTATCATTGAAAACGAGCTGAGCAAGTGTAGTTTTCATGATCCTCCGATACCAACAATGGAAATGGTGGACACATTCTCTTTAGTTCCAATGTCGTTCAACACAAGTTTTAAGATTGCTTTTTTATCATCATCCCTTCCAATAACTTCATCATTGGGCACAAATGAGTGAGTCTCCCGCACTCTCCACGTAGTGAAGAGATCATGTCTCTCTTCAAGACGCTCCTCCAAGTGGAAATTCTTATTGGCTTTAATCTCATCTGCTGCTTCTCTAATGCTTTTAATCTTATGAGCCATCTTAAGTCGTAAAGTAAGCTGGTTTGAAGCTGAGAAGAAATTAATAAGTACCTTCTTGGCCCTTCTACGCCGCAGTTCTTGATAACGAAACTCATCCACCAGCTTATCAGCATCATAAATGGCATCTTCGAGCTTCTCAAGCCACACTCTGACTTGGTTGTTGATCTGCTTCTCCTCTGAGTCAATGAGTACAGCTTTGATTGTGGATATCGTATTGTTAAGCTTGCGAAGCTCGTGCTTAACTCCCCAAGGAAGTTAAATCTCTTTGAGGGCTTCAGAAGCCAAGTTGGCTATGATTCCTTCAGCAACATTGAATAAAACTCCTTCCGCCATCACTTACTTGATGCCAAGCCAAAGCTTATGGTTGCAATGTAGTAATACTAGTCATGAGTATTGTGAATAGGACAGCCAAGTCCTGCCAATATCATTAAGATACCAATTATTGCAACTCGCCAAGTTGAAGTGGTGGAGTGAAGTCTGCAGGTATGGTAGGGTCATTAGTATTTCGTTTTCTTTCAAAAGTTCCTAAATCATTATTGACTAATGTCGGCCATATTTTTTTTCATAAAGAAGGAAGAACGTTAAAAAATGTCACACAATTACTATATGGATATTTTAATTTTTTTTCCAGTTAAAGATTCTCTCATTTCAACGCAATACCAAATGTTTAACGGTTAATATGTCATTCTCAGAGTGGGTTTCATATCATTATAGTGATCTCTTTCGTTGCTTATGATAATATGAATAAATAAAGACAATCCCTTTTTTCCATATTAAAGGAAAAAACAAAAAGTATAAAAAAAGTACATTTTAACTTAGATATAGTAAATTTTCCATAAAAAAAAAAAACTTGGATATAGTAATTTGTAACTAAGTCCTCTCTTTTCCAAGCTTATAATCAGGTTTTCATCATGTGATTTCATGGAAGCATATGGTTGAATATCATTTAGTTTTTTTGTCTTATAATTAGGGGTCAAAAGGTAAAAAAGAAAATAAAACTTGGTTGCATTTACTTATTCATCTGATGAAAAGTACTGCAACATACATATTGCAAGTGGGACATGGAAGGTGTAAAAGTCTGGTGAATTAGATATGAAGAAATAAACAATAAGAGTGAAGCAAATGAAAATTTAAATTGAATAATATGGTACCTGCTAATAATACAAACTTCGTCCAACTTGGTGACTGTGATGCTATTGCGCGAGTATGAGTATGGAATAGAAAAAAGAGAAATAAAACTAAGAAGGAGAAGGCAAGACACCACCTGTAGGACTAGGCGTGCATTCATTTGTATTTCTTTGACTGAAGAAAGGTAAACAAGAAACAAAGGCAGAAATGCGTGGCTATTGACAACTTATAGTCGGTCTGTTCAACCAAGAAGCAAAGTCAACAACTTACTTTTCAATATTCTTCATATTTACATTTGAATATTCGTTTTCTAATTTTTCACAAAAAATTTCAGAACCGTAATAACGAGTAATGAAAAAGCAAAGATTTACCAAAACTTGGTTTCGTGGTAGTTTTTTTAGTAAGCAAACCACCAATACCATGCCATTCCCATTACTTTACACTCTTTTACCTTCTCTCGATGTCAATAAGCCAAACTAGTCCAACTTCAACATCACCGCTTTCCAGTTTGGATTCAATACACAATTAAAATTCAAAGGATTGCCCGCTCCTTTTAAAGATCAATCAATCATTGCCTTCTCCATGTTTCTATGGTCTTATTTATTAAGCTCTAAGTTTTCAAGATTTAAATACCTCTGTGCTTCTCAAGCACTTGTTTATCGAGTGCAAGAGTTGGATTTTGGCACCCCATCACCTCTTTATCTTTATAACTGCAAGTGTAACCCATTTGATGATCTGTGTATAAAGTTTCTCAATTTCGCATGATTGAGGATATTAATATATATATATATATATATTTGTATATGTATATATGTAATATCATTCCAGTGCCACTAAATTCTTCCCCCTAACCCCATTTTTTCTTTAAAGACACCCAAAAAGAGACTGCAACATCAATACATTGCGGAATGTATTCTAGAAATCTTCATTAGGTGCGGAATGAGGTTTTGCTGAAAATGAGATATTCAATACGTACAATACGTTTAACTGCTAAAGCATACTATTAATTATAATAGACCAACAATCCACGCGTCTTTCTCAAGTATAGAGCTACAACATTATACATTAAAAAACGTCAATTTCCATGACCTCGACAGAAACCCATTTTGCTGTCATATATTAGCAGCAATCTCAATCAATGGAATCTGTCTTTTGCTACTCGCATTATACGTCTATGCCAATTATCAGGTCGTGTCCATACATGGGATGACAGGAAGCTAGGGAGAATATAAAACTGCCAAATGTTTAAATTGAATATAGAGCACAAATTAATTACCATGAAAGTTTCGCACTTTAAGATTTTCTTAGAAAACAGAAAACATTATCGAATGGGTAGAACAGTCAGACTCAAAAGATCTAGCTAGTGAAGAACTTGGGAAAAAAAAAATCATACATATATAAGGAAAATTATCTTCTTAAATAATATAGAGATATATACACATTAAAAATAAAAATTAAAAACAAACAAACATTGAAACTCTCAAAATCACCACTAGACATCGCCTTTGCTTTGTATTTGATAATCTTTACAACTTGGAAATGCATCCCCAAACACTCAATAGTGATGCTTCACAATAGAAACCTATCCAGTTACTATGATCTTCACATGATCAACGTAGCTAACCAATGCAAGGCGTCTAAACCTTATCACTCTATAAAAGGACAACTGTCTTGCATTAACAAAATCGCAAGTCAATGCCAAAAGCCAGATGTTTCATACACTTTTTCTCATAAAATCGTCGCAGTAAGTATTAAATTCTTTTAGCATAACTATTATTTGTCAACAGGATCAAGTTCAGAAGAAGAGAGTTC
Source organism: Parasponia andersonii (assembly GCA_002914805.1). NCBI lineage: Eukaryota > Viridiplantae > Streptophyta > Magnoliopsida > Rosales > Cannabaceae > Trema > Trema andersonii. Next base: position 148,142 of record JXTB01000346.1, on the reverse strand, counting down.
AGTTGCCCTAGTCAAATGACATATCTACTTGAACATTCGATAAAGTAAAATCCTAAAATAAATTAACATTCTTTCTTTCCTTCTACCCCGTGACTGTTCAAAATCTGTTTTAAGGTCTCAAAACTCAATCACAATGAGCTTCATATGCCTCTATCTCGCAGTTCTTATGACTTACAATTACTTGGCTCGCACCCCACGTACAAACATAAACAAAGAAACCTTGTCAGGGATATTCTTTACCAAACAAAAACCACGACCAGTGTAATCTTCACATGATCAACCTAAGTTAATCCATGCAGGGCACCTGTACTTGTTTACTATCACAAAGACCGAGTATCTCAGAGGAGATCTCTTGAATGAATGCAAAGTTGATGCAGAAACACTAGATGTATAGGCCTTGCTTGGTAATCATTTCATTTTTCTTTTTGCGTTTTTAAAAGTAAAAAGAATGGTGGAGATTTTTTTAAGCAGCATTATGAGGAAATCTATGACATTCATCTCACTTTTAAAAACAAAAAAAAATGTTACCAAGCAAGGCCTTAGTAGTTCTCTTAGCATAACTTCCATTTAGCAATATCTTTTTGACAACTCTTAGAACAACATATCACCACAACTATTTGTCGAGTTGATCAAGTTCAGACAAAGTGACTTTACATGCCTCAGTTAACAAACACTCAAAAGTTTCAACATCTGGCATGCTAAAACGCACTCCATAGCCCATTCTATATGCATTGCTTGTTTTCTTTCTTTCTTATATCTCTCTACTACATTCATTTGTTAAAGATTTATCATTTATGCTCTGGTTTTGCTTTTCTCGTACAGCATCGCCTATGTTATTCTTAGTCCATATATCCGAAAACTGTCTGACTCTTAAAGCTTCAATCTTTTTGTGTCTAGATTTAGCTCTACTGTGAGCTAAAATTTCTCAGATCGATCGCTATTATACAATGTTTTTGCAGATTTATTATTGTTGCTGAGTTGATATAAAGATACATGTAAAGAAGTAGAGTAGAAACATAATAATGATAACCTGGCGTGGAGAATGAGGTGAGGTGAGGTGCAGTGGAGTAGGATGAATCTAGCGAAAGAGCCTAGGAAGAGATCTTTTTGGTACTTTGCCTTCGAGCTTCAACCTTCTAAAAGCTTCTCGAATGTGGCAAGGCCTGATAGGGCCAGATTCTTTCCTCTCGCTCATAACAATTCTAGCGGTTTCAACAAGTTCACCAACAAACATCTTAGCAATACCAGAGACAACGATGGTCATGGGCACAGAGATTTTCTGGGTTCCGGTGATGCTAGCTAACAACTAAATAGCACAGTCATATAAGCACATATCATATATATAAAGAATGAGGTTAATGAAGTGTAGTGTAGTGTAGTGTAGTGTGTGGAAGAAAATAGAAGTACCCTTTTCATGTTGGATTTCTGAAAACCAGCTCTGCGGAACGACTCATATCTGGTCATCTGTTCGTCGGAGAATTGGGAGAGAATAGCCTGCATCTTGGCCATTTTATGAGGGTCAGAGGCAGAAGGGAACTTGTCGAGCTCAACCTCCATGTTCTCTTCCTCTTCTTCATCATCATCCTCTCTCTTCTTCCTCATCATCATCATCATCATCATCGTCGATGTTCCTGCTGCTCGTGCTGTTGCTGTTGATGCTGATGCCATGGATGACGAGGAAGAAGAAGGTGGAGCACCTAGGTCTGGGTCTGGGTCTGGGTCATCGTGTTCCTGAGGAGGAACAAAAACAGGAACAGGAACAGGAGCAGAAGCATGAGCATTAGCAGATCTTTCATCTTCTTCTTCTGCTTCATCGTCGTCCTGCTCCTCCACAAAGGCCGCTTCGAACGGATCCTTCGATTGCTGCTTCACTATTATTTTGCCTCCTCCTCCTCCTTCTCCTTCCATTATTTTCTTTCTTTCCTCTTCCTCTTCCTCTTCCTCTTCTATACCATTCATCTCATCTGCTTTCTTCACTTTCTTTCTCATTCTTAACTCCTAAACCCCCATATATTCCCCCCCCCCAAAGGCCTCATGGGCCTATCTTTTTGGCCCAAACTACTTCTATTCATTTTTTCTTTTTTTTACTAGTTTTTTTGTTTTGTTGTTGATATTTACTTCAATCATATCAAGACCCTATAGAAGAACCCTCTTTTGTTAGTGACAAACCCACCACCTTCTACGTTGATATGTCTTATTTATTTTATCATCACTACCGATAATCATTCTCATACCACTTCATGCAGTAAGAAGCTAAAAAAGCCAATTCAATAGAAAATAAAAAAATAAAAAGGGCGATACGTGTTATAAGAAGATAGAGAAAGGCCAGATAATGAAAATGCCAAGCAAACATAACTTAAAAAGTCTGTAAAGAAAAACAATAAAACCTATGATTGTGAAAAATGAAAGCAGCGACAATTTTTATTAAGCACCAAACCTGTCCCTGTTAATGTTAACGGGGACAAACACTTAAGAAAACTCCAATTCAATTTGATAGACCAAAAAAAGACGATGTGTATTATTTATACCGAATATTTTATATTTTTAAATTCTAAAATTATTATCTTTTGATCAATTTTAAAAATTAAAAATAATAATATTTTCTATTAAAATTAAATTGATCCATAGAATATTACGAATATTATATTACAAAATTCAAAATTTAAAATTTTAATTACATTTATATGGATGTGGAGGTCAAAATTGAGGTGGTCGGAGTCAATGTGATTGTAATTTTGATAAAAGCGTGAGGGCGTGGGTGTGATTGTAATTTTGATAAAAGCATGAGGGCGTGGGTGTGATTGTAATTTTGATAAAAGCATGAGGGCGTGGATGTAATTGAGTCCCCATGAGGAGGAATATTGGGAAATTAGGTTAAATATGCTCCGTCATACCCTTATTTTGGCCCATATGCACAAGTTAAAAAACATTTGAAAAATATGCTTACGGACGAAAATACCCTTACTAATACTTAAGAGAAAATATGTCTCTTTCCCCCTTAAACTCCTCATTTCTCTCTCTCTCTCTCCAACTCTCTCTTTCGTCTCCTTCTCTGAAGAGCCAAGAACCATCGCGTCGTTAACCGAGGAAGACGAAATCTCGTCGTGCTGTCTATAGTAAATCTGTCTCAGTGTTTAGGATTACGTTGAGAAAAATGAGTCCCCAAAAGAAGGTAAGCAAAATCTGATTTGAGGGTTTTTTTTTTTTTTAATTTAGGGCATTTGTAGTAGAAGACGATTTAGAAATTTTT
>JXTB01000346.1:80549-129642 GCA_002914805.1 Parasponia andersonii | reverse complement strand
AACGAGAGAGGGAGAGAGAGAGAGAGAGAGAAAAAGAAAGAATCGGGTGAGGGAGAGAGAGAAAGAGAGAGAGAGAGAGAGAGAGAGAGAGAGAGAGAGAGAGAGAAGGTGAGTGGGAAGATGAACCCACGTGAGTGGTCAAATGGGATTGTGTAAATTTTTAAAAATTTGCACAATAGTCCCTAGTTCCCAAACTCCATCAATTCAATCCTCAAAATTAATTACAATTTAGTCCTTCTACACAAAATTTTTGCAAATTAATTCATCCAATATAATATCTAGAAAATTGGTAAAATGTCCAAATTATCATTCTAAAAATCCGAGTGTTTTACAAAATTGGAGCTTAGTGTTGGCAGTTTAATTTTATTTTCATTAGTTATTATAGATTCTAGGGTGTTGGGAGTATATTTGATGAGAATATTTGAAGTATGGAAAAAAATTACAAAGATTGCAAAGATATAATTGAAATAATTTTCAAAACATAGGCTATCTTGCAAAAACTGAAGTTAGTTTAGCTCAGCCTTGGAACATGTTAGGGACAGTTGTCCTACAGGAGATTATATTTATGCCACTTATTGCTACTTATCTGCCATGATTTTCTACAAAAAATCAAAACCCTCTTATTTGCTTCTTCTTTGTCCCATCATTTTTATGACCGGAAGAAAAATGCAGAGCTCTTCTCTTTATTCTCCTTCTATGCATTCTTCTCTCTCTAAGTAATAGAGCTTACTAACTGAATCTCTCTTTGCATGTCCACGGATTGAGGTAAAAGCTTTGAACCTTATAAAAGTTTTGAGTTTGATTGTTGTTATGAGTTTTTAATGAGTAAAAATTATTATGGATTGGTATTCTAAGACTCTTTTAGTCCCTATCTTGTTCTAAGGGTTGTAAAATGTATTTCTGATCGGTTAGGATAGCTTGATTTAGAGTTTTCACAAAAAAATTTGGAATCTGGAATTTATGATTTTTCACTGAGTAGTTTCTGTATTTTGAGTATTTCATTCCTTTATACTTATCCAAATGAGCTCAAATTTTAGTATGTCATAGTAGACATCTACTCTTTCAAAATTGATCTTATTTATAAAATTTGGTTAAGAATTTAATTATCTACGAGTTTTCTAATATGCGTTTTTGTTGCTGCTAATAAAACAGAGATTCGTCTTTCGAATCATTTTTGGTCGACCAGCATTTATTTTGGTCTACCAGAATATGTTTTTAATGATTTATTCAACTCATTGAATAGAGGTTGGCTTACTAACCCTGATTGACCAAACTTTTTTAGATGAAAAATGATCTTTTTAAGTATCTTTCGCTGAAGTTTGACTGTATTTTAACCCCTGGTACACCTCAAATATTGTATTTGAGAGCAATGTATTAAACCAGGTTTTATTTTATATTTAAGGTTGAGATAAGTTAGGCAATTAATTTAATATTAAAATTAAGTAGAAGCTTGAAATTTGGGAAAAGCTCCAATTAATTCTGATACTGTATTATGTTACAGTAGGAACATTTGTGCATAAGATTTTGGTGTGAACTAGTTTACTAAAGCTTGAGGTACACTATTTCTAAGTAAGTACATTGATTTATGTACAACTTTGAGTAACTAATGGTGTGAGAATTGTGCTTTACTTATTATAAGTGCTAAGTTGATTTTTGTATTGCTAAGATATTGTGCTAGCACATAGTAAAGTAATTTTGTAAATGCACATGTATCCACTTACTAATTGATACATATAGTGAATTATTACATGCACAATGGAATTAAAGTAACGATACTTGTGATGAGTCGTTACGTGCACAGTTAGTGATACTTGTGATGAGTCACTAACGGAATTAGGGTAACGATGCTTGTGATGAGTCATTACATGCACAATGAAATTAAGATAACGATACTTGTGATAAGTCATTACGTACATATTTAGTGATGCCTGTAATGAGTTATTACATATATACTCCAGTGATACTTGTGATGAGTCACTGTCTAGATAGGCGATGCTTGTGATGAGTTAACTAATATGAATAAGAAAATAAAACGGGTCTGAGACTTATCACTATGTATTATTATTGGTGTACTTATTACACTTGTTTTTATGGCTTTGTTGTACGTTGTGGATGTCCTGTTAAGTTTTATATAGTTGCTTGTTTTTAAGTTTGGTGTAATATTTGTCCTGCCTTATTAAGTATTTTACTTATATAGTTATTCCGTACTGTAGGTAAAGGAAAGGACAAGGTTAAGTTAGTGATGAGTGGACTAGTCAGCATACAATGTACATATGGTGTGACTGTGGGAAAAATGAAAATATTTTGATATTTTAGAAGTTGTTTTGTGTAATTATATGGTAAAAAAAAAAGGGGGAGCGTTTCTGAAAAAGGAGTTTATTGTAATTATGATTTTAAGTTAGAAATTTATTAACATCTCCATATTTTTGCTATATAAAATTTATGTAGGAGAAAAAAAAGTTAACAAGATTTAATCAGCCCTATTATGAGAAATTTTTACAAATTAATATTTTGACTATTTTTTTTTTCATTTTATATCTTATATTTTGGTAACTATTTACATTAACTTTTAAATTTAAAACTTGCAAATTTATACCATTTCTCGATCAAAAGCTAATCTTTTTCGTTGAGTTTACTAAAACACCATTTTTAAATTTTCAATATATATACATACATATATAGTGAAAAAGTAATTTAAACTAAAAGGGTTTAAAGGCACAAATTGTCCCTCAACTATCCAATTTGAAGTAATTTGACTCCTAAATTGTCTTTGCAATATATAGTTAAATTTCTGACCAAAAACATAGGTAAAGAGCACGTTATAGCATATAAAAGTGTAATTAAAGGAAAATAAACTGAATAAAAAGATTTAGAGAAAATGAAAGATGTATTATTTGCATATTTAGAGTCCTTGGAATTGCAAATTGAGGAATAAAAATTCTGTAATTGTTCATTTTTATACTCAAAATTATAAAGTTACTTATCAAATACAATTTCAGATTCACCACATGCTCCTTATATGAGTTTTTAGTCAAAAATTTAACAGTAGATTACAATTTAGATAGTCTGAAGACCAAATTATTATAAATTAGAAAATTCAAGAGCTTAGTTGTTGATTGAAACTTTGAGAACTGAATTGTTGCATGTTGGGTAATTCAGAACCCAAACAAAAAACTTATTAAAAATAACCTCTCTTACATTATTTTTATTTCATCTTTTAATGTTTGATTATTTTGGTTGTGATTTTAAATCTAAATTAGTTTTTAAATATATATTTGAATATTCAAAAAGATATTTTGGTACTCTTAATGGCCAAAACTATTTTGGTACTCTTAATGGCCAAAACTAGAGTTGACCCATCGAAAATACAAATTTGTTATAAGTTTTAAATATGAATGTCAATATTGGTAAAATGCACATTGAAAATTGAACAAACGGTCAAAATACAAAGTATATAAATGTCAATATTAGAAAACTTATTTTAAATATTAGAATGCTTTCTCTCAAGTACAACTTGACACTATTGTTTAGCCAAGCTTTATAAATAGTTCCTTTTTTTTTTTACCAATTATTTACTTTTTATATTTATGAAAATACATTTCTTTATAGAACTAATACTTCCTTTGAAAAATATTTAATCACATAACAGTACTGCATCGCACCACATATTTTTAGGTTTAGTTCTGTTAACCTCATGATACTTATAAACCGCGCAAGATTAAGGCTCCATTTGGAACTTAGATTTTTGGAAGGAAAGAAAAAAAAAAATTCTAAGGGACTTCATTTTCTCTCGTTTAGATTGAAACAAAAGGCGATAGAAATTGTTTTCAAGAAAAATGAAAGTTTGGTTTCAAATCATTTTTTAGTACATGGAATTTTGACACATAAATTAGTAAAACCAAAAGTGTCAAAATAAAATTCTATAAATGTTTAGGAAAAATATTTTCCTCTTTCTTTTTCTATAACATTTTCCTCCTAATTTTTTTCCCTCTAAAATCTGAGTTCTGAATGGAACCTAAGAAAAGCTATTGAAGTACATATGCAAGTTGGTGAAACATTTTTCATTGATTCACCTCAATATTGCACCTCTTAGGTCATCTCTAACTACTAATTCTATTTTACAGCAACCAAAACTTTAAAATGCAGTAACATTATTCTATATTTTTTTTTTCCATCTCTAACTTGTTACTCCAAATACTATATCAAAAAGAATATTTTCTATCCTAAAACGAATATTCTCTACAATAGAAAAGAATATTCTCAGTATCTTTTACCTAAATCTCCTTTTACCTCTAAGTTTTCTATGGATATTTTATTTAATCAATTTTTTCACTAATATACTTATATAAATCATATTAATTTAACGATATATTAATTATAAAATTATATAAATAATAATATAACATAAATTAGGAAATTATAAATTATATCTAATTATGAGCCAATATTTTGTTTATTATACATGAACACATTGTACTTAAGAAACTTTTAAAAATTATATAAAATACAAAAACTACAATAGAAAACCACATAATATATTGATTAACATTTAAATCTCCGAATTATTATATTCCTCTCACAAATGATCAATTCACTCTACGTTATATATATATATATATTTTTTTTTTTAACTCTATGTATTTGTAATTTCGTGTTCTCTGTTTTTATGCTTTTACCTACTAAGTTGTAATGAAATTATTGTTTTGTTAAATTTAATTGAGTATTTGCTAATTTTATTAATTTGTAAGTATTATATACACATTTTTAATTATTTCTAAATATGTAACACTTTTATCAACAAGTTGAAACCATTAAATTTATTAGTCCTTATTTCAATTAATTTAAATAATTAATATAAAATCATTTACATTTATTAAAACATTTTAAATGTAAAATAGGTCCAAAGATATTGTCGGAATTACACATTTAAAGGAAAGGTACTTTTGGAAGTTTGATAAAAAAAAAAAGAAAAAAGGAAAAAAAAAAAAGGTGCATCAGCGTCATTTGTACAGTACCACGCTATAAATGGTGCAACAATGTAGATGCACATCGAATTGGCACAGGCTTTTGCTGCTCAATTGAAGGGTTAATTTTATTCTATTTTTGGCAATTAGTTCATTTTGCAAATCGGTTGGAGTTGGCCTTACACCCTTAGTTGCTAGCACATCCTTGAAAATACTACCATAATGTTTAGTTGGGATCAATGAAATTCATTTGTGGGATGATGATTGTCATTGAGTTACTTAGTAAAATATGTGAGTTGTAAAATTTTGTTTGGCTCATATAAAATTAAGAAAAAAGATTGAGAACAAGGTGATTTTATTGCCACCTCTCATATAGTTTGTAGTAGAATGAGAATATAATCCACATAAAATAAGGAAAAAAAGTAGTTATATATACATTTTTGGGAAAATAGTAGTTTCAAGAGTCGATTCAAGTTTTTAATGTTTAAATCTAGAAACAGTTTAGCACTAATTAACGGGCAAATTATTGTTGGCCAGAGTTTACGAGATCGTAGTGATTTTAGGACTGGTTCCCAAGGATTAATGCAAATGGGTTACGAACAAGTAGAATATCCAACTACAACACAAGAGGTGCTTGATCAAATAGTTTGTATGTGCCCATTATGGGCTAATTGTATCATATACACTAAGCATGATAGTCAATTTTTTTTTTTTTTAAATTTATTTGCATGCTAGTTACTTTTTTCTTAACGCATGCCAATGTGGTTGAAATCAATGCACATGCTAATGAATGAAATTGAGATTATGGGTATAATGTCTATTGCGTAGCAGAATATAGGTTGGTATGTAAGTGAGATTGATATTATCTTTTACATGCTCGTATTTGAGGAAATAACATTGCCGGGTATGATTTTGTATGAGAGTATGCATCACAGAATACATGTTGCACAATATTTATAACAGATTAGTGTGGTTGGGTTACAAGAGGGCATTATCATAAGAAGGGTGTAAGACTACAGTACTTATACGCTCTTATTCATAGGCCTGATTTATTACTATTACTTGGCTAAACAATCCCCTGAGCCTCGCCAAGGCAATAAGGGGTAGTCACGGGTGTGAACATGAGCTGCTGACAAGAGACAAATCATGCGTACATATGCATTTGTAATTGTATGTGTTACTTCTGACCTATTATTTCGATCACATATTTATGGTGATATGTTATACTAGTTTTCTTAGTACCGCACTTGCTTATAATAAGTTTTTGTAACTTATTAGTTTCTTTTATATTGTAGGTAATAATAAGCTTAAAGCCAAAGACGTGGAGAGGTGTGAGCATCGAAACCGGCTCTAGCTAGAGTATGTTTGAAACACCAATATTTTTAAAATTTTTGTTTATCTGCATTTTTCGAAAGTAGTTTGGATCATGATTCTTGTACTAGGAGTTTCGAGTCGAATGCTTGTTCTCGTGGCTCCTAGTACACGATCTGACAAAATGGCATCGATCACGTATACCGAATTGAAACGGTCGGTACTTTAGTTTGATTTAGTACAATTTCACTGTCATTTAACATTTTTCAAAGAGAGAGAGATTCAGTTTAGTTTGGTGCATGGATCGGTTTGTTTGTTTGGTCGGTAATCCTTTCACCTCCTACGATTTATACCTGAAAAACCAATCCTTAGTTTTGCTTGAAGCAGGTCAATGTGGTGTAGTGTTGTAATTAATTAATAAACAAAAAAATAAAAAAAAAATAGAAAAGGAAAATAAAGAAGTGATCGATGCTTACAATATTGATACTCAAATTTGCTATAATATTGGAACTCTAACCCAATGGAGCAATAAATTTGGGAGTCAAGTGTATCTAATGCTACACTTTGGTATGTATATGTCGGTCGCATGCTTAAATCAAATTAAATTGAACCCGTAAACATTGTCACACCACTATTTAGCTTCTTAAATAATATATATAAATAGACGTAAATTAATGTCCAAATAAGATGATCGAAATTGAACAAATGATCTTCATCTTGACTAATTCCCCAACTTGTACACATTACAAGCTAATTCACAAAAAATTTGATACATGACTTACACATGAAAGTAAAATTTGAAAATCAAAGAAACAAATCCACATAGATAGAGGAAAATTAAAAGTAAAAGACAAATAATAATAAAGAATAAGAAATCATATCATATCATATAATATAATATGTTTTTTTTTTTTTTTTTACTCCTTTATAACATGAAAAACTTATACACAATTGAAGTGTAGTGTTTGTATCATTCAAGGTTGCTTGGGTGGTTCCACTGCTTCCTCCTCTGCCTTCTTTGGCGGCTCCTCCGCTGCGACTTCAGCTGGCTTATCCTGCTCTGCCACCACCTGATCAGTATTGGTGCCTTCTTCTTTCTCTTCTTTCTTCTCTTCTTCAATCGCTATCTCCTTCTCTTTGCTGCTTGTGGCTCCTTCTTCTACCTTGACCTCTTCTTTAACCACAAGCGTTGAGACTTTCTCAAACACAAATATAACTGGGCCTGAAACCAAGCCCGGCCCATACTTTGAAGACGCTTCTGTCACTGTTTTCGATCCCGGAAATTCTGTACATTTATGTAACATGTTATGTATTAATCATTGACCTTGAAATTAATTATATATATATTTTTTTTGTTCATCATGATTTTAATTATAAGCAATATTTATGTACCAATTTTAACGAGCTCTTCTAAGAACTTGTGGACTGCCACCGAGTTCTTCTTGATTCCAGTCTCCTTGGGTTCTTTGACCAAAGTCTGCTCAGGGGACAAAATCAATATTTGATGACCATGTTACCATTCTAGCTAGCTATGTATCATAAGTATATATGTATATACAGTAACGGTAATAATGATAATTAAATACCCTGATTTCAGCGGATGAAGCTTCATAGACACCAACAACTTTAGGTTGGAGCTCAACCTTCTTCTCTTCAAACTCCTTGTTGATTTCATCCTGATCACCCCATGTATATATGTTAAGTTCAATACTTAATAATATCAACAACATGAGTACATGATAAAATACTCACGAATCAATTACATGGGTAACATCATAAAAATATGTATACATATGCGCATATTTTATATATATATATATATATACATATATATATATATATATACGTGAAAGAGAGATCATATACATGTATGTACCTTAGACTCATCAAAGGACTTGGTAGCCTCGGCAGCTGCAGCCTTTTTGGCACCGTTCTTCTCGAAAACCTTCTTGATCTTTGGAAGCACCTTAGTTTTCCAATAACCCATCTCTAAATCGCTTTTTCTAAACTCCAAAAATCCCAGAAAAAATAAATAAATACGTATATAATACAGTAGTGGTAGTATTAATCTAGCAAAATTAAACAAACAATAGCAATAGCAATAGTGAAAATCACTAAGAAATATATAGAAGAAAAGCAAGCCGCTAAGTAATTAAGCCAAACGTTTCAATGAAACTTAGAAAACAAAATTAAGCTCTGTTTTCTCTCTCTCCTTCTAAAACAAATTAAAATAGTTACACAATGAGAATGAGAATGAGAATGAGAATGAGAATGAATTAATTGATAATGTTTTGGAATGAAACAAATTATGAGAAACGTGTCGACCTCAATGTAAAGTGTTTGAAGCCAACTGTCTCTCCAAATAAAGACCCTTTGTCAAGCTTAGGACACTGCCATCAATCAACATATAGTAATAGACAGACTGACACGATACACCCTCCAACCCAAAATACCCTTTTCTGTTCACTTTAATTACTAAAATACCTGCTTACTCAATGATTCCACTTTCACGCAAAATGACCTCTCTTACCCTTCTCTGTGGCTCGTATAACCGAGTGTGTGGGGCAGGGCCGGGGGGCAAAGTTGTCCTTCTGGGAAAGCGAGAGGTAGGTTGGGCATGATTGGTAAGATGGATAATTAGCCAGGGTGGGTTAAAGCAAATGAGAGGAGAGGAGAGGAGAGGAGAGGAGAGGTTGGTTGGTTGGTTGGTTGTTTTGGAGGGGTAGGAAGTGAGAGAGCAAAGTATGAGGTGGCCGGCGGGGAGATGACAGCTGGCAATCACCTCAAAACATGAGGTGGCAAGGCCAAAGTCTAATATTCCCATTTCACGTTTGGTGGGGCCCTTTCAAATGGGTTCTGCCTTAGCCAAGTTCGATGTTGGTCATCACATATCAAATTCCTCCCTTTGTTCTCATCCATAAATAAAAATAGAAAAAAAAAAAAACAGACATTCAATTCAATGGCCCTATTAAGTATTATCTTCTCTTTCTCACCACAAATTTGTTGTGCAACCATATAACATCATGTTATGTACCAGTGTCTATCTCCTACGTGAATTGAATTTGATATACTATAATATCATGTGTGAATTCTTACGTACGTAAGTTTGTGATATTATGTAATATACAGCAGAATGTGAATAGAGATTAACAATTAATATAGATATATATATATATATATATATATATATTCAAAATGATCGCAGTATATAAGCATGTTACGCATTCTCAATATTATATATGTGATAAAATCATGCTAAAAACATTAATGGTTCCAAATAGAGTTATACTCATCGTTAAAGGTGTTTATAGTTGTTGATTGTTTTATTAGTTGTACTTTTGTTGGGTTTATTCTCGGAATTTGTCACATGGCTTCGCTGGCACTACATATATATATATAAGACTAGGCAATATTTGCTTCAAAGTAATTATGCCCAATTTGATGGATTCATGGATACAGACACATATAGTGAGGACAAGAATTGATGCCAATCTTATTACAAAGCTTTGTTAATTGGAGGCACTATTTTATATAATTTGTACAATATTCCTTTATATATATATATAAGCAATGCTGGCTTCATAATAATATGATGGATTAAGAGGAACATGAAAGATAGATAGCTATAGAAAGTTGGTTTGCAACCACATGGTGTGTGGTGGGGTTATATGCCCTAAATGTACAATAACGAGTGGGAGACAAGCAACATAGATTAGTTAATTGGTGGGGTTTGCTGGTTTACTCCTCATTAATTTGATTTACACAACACAATTTTCCCATTTTTATAGCGGCTAATTGATTTTTTTTTTTTTTTTGTTTTGGTTAATTTCACAACTACTGGTCCTTAAAAGTAAAATATAGATGAAGATCCCATCTAAGACTATAAACTTAGAATTGAACATTTCGGTCCCTAAACTTAATCATGAGTAGTGTCAAGTAAACTTAAGTCGGTCCTCGGACTAATTTCTCAAGTTGGTCTCCATATGATAGCTTAATTTAAAACATATATGTACAGCATTCAAATTATATACACACGCACACACACTGACGAAGGACATTAAAGTTTAAAGTTCAAAACTAAAAATAAGATACTTTAGGCAGAAAACATAGTAAAATAATCATGTATTTCATAATTTTTTCACGAAACCCCATTGTTTTAAGAAATGTGAAATTCTTTTTAAAAAATTTTTTCATTACAAAAAGTCCTGTAATTTGACTATTTTTGAAATCCTCGTATCATCGTAATTAAGAATCTTGATAGAAATGACAAAATTATTCTCAGTAAAAAACGATTTAGACTTAAAAATAAATTTAAGAATTATCTATACTAGTTTCTACATAATATTTCAACTTTTCAAATAATCTCATAAGTTATAAAATACTTTTCAAACAATTAGTATGTATCCAAACATTGAGTATAAATGGTAGATTTATTATCCCAATTTAGTTTATATTAGAAGATTGAATTTAAAAAATAGTCAAATTATAAGTCTTTTAATAATAGAAAATCAAATTCAAACTTAGTTTTTCTATACTTCTTAAAATACGGAAAGTTTCATTAAAAAAAATTGAAAAATAAGGTCATTATATGGCATTTTTTTCTCCCAGAAATTAATGTGACCAGTTAGACAAAAATTAATCAGGTTTTGGGATCAAATTGTCTGTATAAAATTTTTGGCGATCGACAAAAAAGACTTTTATCAAAGTTCAAGGGCTATTAGTTAGTAAAATTTAATCTAGTTTTTTTAAATAAATCTCAATTTGCAATTATTACTCGCTTCTTCTCTGAATCTGGCTTGAGAAAAGTCAAAAGGAATTATGGCGTCTCCAACTCCAAGATGAATAGATGGTAATTTGTGGACAATTTGGTGACTTCGTTTCCAATGTATTGATCCGGTGATTGGGGATCATAATTCATAATCAGATTCCTACTCTTATTAATTCACCAAGTTTATTTGCTTTGTCTGGTAAAAACAAATATCTTTTTGGGTGGGTCAGATTTTTATGCTTTGTTTAGTATATATAGCTTATATTTCAAAAATAGGTGAACTAAAAAAATATGCTAAAATTTAGATATTCTATAATTTGAACATTCAAATTTAAACTCTGTAAAATAATACTTTAAAATTAAAAATACTAAAAAGTTGATACATCGGATTGACTTTTTTGAATAATGTTAATAAGTAAAAAATAATAATATTATTAAAATTGAGGATAATAATAAGGACCGATCATGCTTTAATGATTTTTTGTTACTAAAAATGGTCAAAAAAATCAATATGAGCTAAGGTAATGATTTTCGTAAATTCTTAATTTCAGTGTATTATTTTACAAAGTCCAAATTTTAAAGTTTAAATTAAAAAATATTCAAATCTCATGATATTATTTTGCAGTTTACTCTTCAAACATAACAAATTTATTTTATATAATTATAATTATCATTATAATAAATTTCCTTTGAAAAAATTATAATAAATTTGGCTTAATACCGCATGGAGCCTCAATCTTTATCCACTGTATCACTTAAGTTCTAGTTATTTATTTTATAGCTTTTAACTCTCCAAATTTATTACTTTTTAACACCTTTACTCTTTTTCTTCGATTTCGGTTTGTTTGGCCGTGAAATATAACGCATCAACACATCCCTATATCACTATTATGAATAAACAAAACCCTTGATGTTTATTGGGGAAGAAAACAAAACTAAAATTCCATATATCAATATTGATTCCACTTTTGCTTTGTTTGGTAAGTTTACCATTGACTTCAACTGATCTATTTGCCAGGATTGTATGCAAAAAAAAAAAAAAAAAAAAAAAAACCCTGCATTTAAAGCTCTTATTCAGCTTCTGTCAAGTTGATCACATGCTCAACACGTTTGATTTCACGGCCAAACATACGAAAAATTAAAGACAGGACTAATGTGTCACAAAAGTAGTAAGTTTAGCGAATGAAAACCTGAAAAATGAAAAATGGACTTAACTGATACATTGGATAAAGATTGAAACTTTATGTGATATTAACCCAATTAATTTATCCCTTCTAAGGTCTAACAATATGTTTTGTGAAAGTATAAGAATAGGAAATTAAAAAATTTTATCTCTTCATCATGTATATGCTTATGACGATAATTTTCCCAACGGGATCTTTTGATATATATAATAAGTTTTGAGTTTTCTTATCATTTACGAAAGTGCTAGTATAAATTTGTTATTTCCAGAAATTATGTGGCCAATCCAAAAATAAATTCAAAATAAAGGGACAACAATATAATTTTTTTTTTTTTTGGAAAAAATAAATGTAAAGAAAGAAACCTGCCTACCATAATCTAATATAATAAGATTGAACGAGATATTCAAAAATATATAATACATATATATGGATGAAATTGAATTGAATGAATGAATGATTGTCAAATATAGAGCAGTGTCTAGATAAGGATTGATGTTGCAAGTATTTATAAATGCTTATAAAGGCAAAAGGTATCTATAAATGCTGGATATATGTTACACTTGGTACATATCGATATTATCATTATTAAGTATAATTAACTAGTTTAGTCCATTGAAAATATTGTTTATTATAGTCCTCCAAAAATTTAGTGTATGATTGTCTAGCGTATGTACATTTTTTTTAGGTAATGCCATATACCGTATAATTAATTAGCGTATGTACAATTATATTCAACAATGATGGAGCATAATTTTCTACGATTTATACACATACATCATTATCTAAATCAGCATGTCTTTATAATACAACCTAGCTAAACCCAAATTTGATTTTAGCAAATATCCCTAGTCATATATGTATATATAATAAGTTTGAATCCACCTGTAGTTTCTTGCAGCAGTGGTCAAGTATTTTTAAACAATAAGCTCCTTTGAAATATATATATATATATATATATATATATATATATATATATATAAAGGTTCTATATATACATATAAAGGTTCTCGATCTAATATTTATTTTTTTTTACTTATTTATAAGTATTTTTTTTTATCTAATAGATCATATGATCCAATAATTACTATAATTTAAGTATTTAAAAAATAAATAAATAAATATCTAAAATTTAATATTTTTTTCTCTTAAATTTTTATCATAAAAAGACGTATATAACT
This sequence comes from Parasponia andersonii, assembly GCA_002914805.1. Taxonomy (NCBI): domain Eukaryota; kingdom Viridiplantae; phylum Streptophyta; class Magnoliopsida; order Rosales; family Cannabaceae; genus Trema; species Trema andersonii. The sequence goes on along the minus strand of JXTB01000346.1, from coordinate 116,237 downwards.
AATTTTAATTGGATAAAATAATATTTATAAAAATAATACCTACTAGGTGTCTATATATAAATATATATATATATATATGGATTTATATATACATATATGGATATGTATAGAAAATACAATAAATATTTCAACTAAAAATGAAAAATAGTATTGATTAATTTTGGGCTGCGGGGTGCTCAGTTTCTATCACAATGTCCTTTTCAATCTTAATTGCTTCTTTTGTTCCCTGGACAAATTTTCAATACACAAGCAAACTCTAAAATTAAGCCGAAAAGGCTAACCGGAAAGAAAAAAGTCAAAAATACACGGGCGTTAATTTAAGTACCCCATGATACCATCTAGAAGTTCTTAAGAAAAAATCTGACTATCATTCCTATAAGCTCTTTCAATTTGATTCTTTTAACAAACATAATAATGTTATTTTAATATAAAAAATAATATGAAATAGAATAAAATTTGTATTTATTGCTTTAATCAAATTTTATTGGTATACAGGTAATACTGTTCTTTAAAACAATACATTTTTTTTAAAGGAAAACAATACATATTTTGAAGATGTCCCATAATGGATTTTATTTGGAATTCGGTTGAGAATAGTGAATGGACATTGGATAAGATCTATTGTAAATAATACGTATGTATTAATGGTCTTTGTCAAAATGTTTTGAGTATTAATGGATGCTAAAGAAAAGTACAAGACACAAGAATTGAAGTAGATGAGGTCGGGTGGCTGGGATTTTTCTTTTAAAAAAAAGAAGAAAATAAGCTCCCACGATGCAAATTAAAAAGCTTCGATTATAGTACAAATACAGAATATTATAATTTCAAATTTCTCAAAAAAAAAAAGTTAAAAATGAATTATAAAAATAATAATATAAAGAATTGTAGACTAACGTAATTATCAAAGAGAAAAAAATAATAAAGACTACTTGTAAACAGTTGTCTTTATCTGTTACTGGAATTCTTGACGAGTAGAGACTATGATTCTTATACTAAAAGAGATCTACATCTTTTGAAAAGAAAATCAACTTATCTGTATTATAAATTTAAATCAAAGAAAAAAATTTTAGATTCAAAATCTAATAAACGGAATTTAAAATCCACACATATTACAGATCAAATAGTATAAAATTAGAATTACAACCAAATCTACATCTAGACTTAATATAAAATTTAAAAAAAAAAAAAAGAAAAAACCTCTCATTCTTGAAAGATATGAGAGGATGAAGAGAAGGAGAAGAGGTAGAAAATGAGATCAAAGCATTCCATTTTTGGTCTCTTGTGAGAGCGACACGTAGATTAGAGAGAGAGAGAACGAAGAATAAGTTTTTATTTTTTTTATTTTTTTCATGGATTTGATTTAAGAAAGGGGTGGGGTGGGGTGGGTGGGACTTGGAGGTAGCGTTAGGGTGTAAAAATGTTATTGAAAACGACATATTGTATAATTTACATTACTCCTTGTGTCATTCTGAAAATGAAACAAAGTCATCTTTAAAGAAAAAAAATATTGAACTAGTTATCATATTTTCTATAGTATAAGATTATATAATACCACGTTATTAGCATTCAATATGAGTGAAAATAATAAAAGAATTAACTATGAAAACTAACCAAAGTCACATCACAAGAGCGCAGCAAGCAGTTCCTGGAGAGGAGTTGATAAGACTGAAGCACCAAGGTAGTTTGTTTTGACCCTTGAGATGTATAATACACACAACTACTTTAAACTTCTACGTTTTAGCTTTAACTTTTAACTCTCTTCTTTTTCCGTCATGTTGAGTGTGGTGTGTGTTCGCATAACTGAACTAAAATGGATAAGTTCCGTACTGAACATCAAAGAGTTGCTTAGGTTCGATCTATGACAGCCTTTCCACTCTTACCAACCTCAACAACAAAAAATGAAAAAGAAAGGAAAACACCAAATTCAATACAATTAATTGTATATTAAATTGTAGGATGCGATGATAACGTAGGTTATACATTTGACTCTGCAAAGTGAACTCTAAATATGCAGCAGACAACTATTTCCTAGTCACTGCAGCAAAGCACACATTTGAATGGCATTACAAGAACACAGAATATATGCCTTTATTTCAACCACAATGAAACTGTTTGTTTCAACCTAAAAGATGAAGTCGTATGATGAGATCCTCCTTGTAGTTTACTCGTAGTAAGGCATAAAAATGTCACAACCTAAGCCAGCTCTTCCTAGTAATGCATTACCCTAGTACACTTCATTCTCTAAACAGCAAGAAAACACTAGTAAAGTCATGCCTCTCAACATGTTATGAGTTAAACTCAAAATGACTAAATTCTGAGCTGGACTTCTGAGTTCGAGGGCAATGACATTTTCGCATACTGTTAGTACTAACATTGAAGCTGAGCAATTCCAGTTCTGTAAGACAAAAGCATAGGAGCAGTCATGACTAAAACTTTAAGTACTCGTCAGTTCATTTGAATCATCAAGCGAGTCAAATTAAAGATGCAAAAAATTAAAGTATGCCCACTTGTATCTTACATCAAAATAAGAGAAAAATGTACCTAGCATCAAAGAAATATATTACAACCAAGAATGCTTTCAAGTCATTGTCAAAAATCCTCTGCTCAGATGGATGACACCTACACTCAAGTTGACAGCACCAATCCACCTAAAATGGATTAATACTAGCTGTTTTTCTCTAATTTTTCCACTTCTCTAATGAAAAAGAAAAAAAAAAAATCCCAATTACAAATTTTAGCACAACATATAAAGCCACTTGCTGGGAACAAAAGGTCAAATAAAAACCAACTAGCTTGTTCTAATTTAAAACTACCATTACATTAGTCAATGACATAATTAGGAGCTACGGCTAATATTCTGTCATTTCTAGATACCGTTGATGGCTGTCCTGCGACTTCACCCTCTGCTGCTTGCCTACCATCATCTACCACAATTAAATGGCCTTCTCTTCGAATCAAACTCTGCATTTCACTTGGTTTAGTATGGCTATGATGTCACTAGCTTGAAGAGATGTATTCTTAAAAACAAGATATACCTCTATAATTGCTTTGATTTTGGAAACTTCGGTTGCTGCCTCCTCCACTGAACTGTAGTTATTTTTCTCGTTCTGTTGACTGATATACCACTGAATCAAATCCCGCTGCCTCATTCCAGCCAGTCCAGTCCCTGCAAACAAGGAGCCACACTTATGAAATATCGAAGACTGTTTACTATGGTGATTTTTATTTTTATGAAAGAAATAGATCGACACTCTAGAGGAAATATGAGGTATTTAAGGCTTTAGCAAACCTGCTAAAATAAACTAGTATCTATGACTTACCTTCTTGCGTTACAGCTTCTTCATGCTGTCTGAGGCGCATTACAAGGGCTTGAGTAACCCTCTGAAAGTATTCATCACTTATCACGAGTTTCTTTCCTTGTTGATTTGCAGAACCCCCTCCATTTTCTGCACCACAACCCGACCAACATGTATTAGAAACAAGCAAAAGAAATTTATAATAAGAAAAGAAGTATAAAACTTACCATGGTTATCAGAAGTTGGTTCAGAAGAACCATTACTTGGTTGCTGATCACCTTGTCCGGCATTGTTATTTTCATCACCATTATCACCATTACCACGATCTTCTTCTTGGAACTCGGATAGATCAATCTCACTAGATTCCACACTGCATGGGAATATCGTACACTTTATGCCATAAAAGCAGAAAGAGACGGGCAGAGAAACAGACAGAACCATATCATTCTTACCTGATTATGGACGTTTTCAGCAATCTCACTGCTAAGCGAACATGGCGTGGTAGTATCTATAAAAAGATCAATTTAAGCCTCTTGCAGAAATTCATAAAACTGCTAAGTTCAAAGAATTGACTTGCTATATTTCCAGGTACCTGACTTTCCAAATGACTTCTAGCAATGCCCTCTGAAAGTCTGATCAACGCCTCCAGTTGCCTAACAGTCATACGATAAGCAACTCTACTCCCAGGAGCTGTATCACCTCTACGAAGAGCAACATAGGACTCCACCAACAGTTTTCTGGCTTCTGAGCTTAGCTGCATCCGAGAAATGAACAAAAAAACAGAAAGAAAAGAGATTAGTTTTCAAGAAGAAGAAGAGGGAAAAAATGTGGCGGATGTAAAATCCCATACAGCAAACCTTTGGTCTCAGAGTTTTTGCATATGCAATGTAACGCTTCAGTTGTGCAGTAGTGAATGCAGGAGTAAGAGCCTCTTCACGCTTTTGATGTACTCTCACAATGTGGTGGGCAATGTGGTAATCAGTTTGATCGTCAGGATCATCAATCATGACATATACCAGATCAAACCTTGAAAGAATAGCAGGAGGAAGAGCAACATTGTACTGCAAAAATGCCATGAAGTGATTACGACATCAAAAAGCTCCGACTTTAGTATGTTTATACTACCACAAAATATTAGTTCGGAATCTCTATCTATCAAAAGTTAAACATGGAAAAACCCTGACAAATTTTTTGCCTAAGAGAAAAATCGATTAAACATGACTGCAATATCAATAGCTGGAGAATTCTTACCTTGAGTGGTTTAGATTTATCATAGCGCCCCCCTGCGGGGTTCGCGGCAGCAAGAATTGAAGTTCGAGCATTCAGTGTTGCTTGTATTCCCGCTTTGGTAANGGCAACCTTCAAAAGCCAATTCACACATCAGATTTCCCAAGTTGCTACAGCCATACCATTTTAATCAAAGGGTTTATAGAACATAATAGAGGAATACCTGATCTCTGACGTCCATCTTGTCAAATTCATCAATACAACAGATGCCATTGTCAGCTAGCATCAGCGCACCAGCCTGGAACAGAGAGAAATACAATATAATATTCAAGAAACTATTAGGGACATTAGTGCCAAAAGACTGAACAAAGAAATCCACACAAAGAAGAATTTGCTCTTTCATCTGTTTTTTGTATTTATATATTTTCTTTTTTTTGTCAAGTTACTGTCTCTCACGTCGATGCTAAAATTAAATATATCTGTTACTATTTGATAGCTGATAAACTACATATTGATTGTGAACTTAAACGATACAGCATAAGAAACTAGTGTATCTCGTATTGATGAAACTTCTTTCTTATTTTTGGACCTTTTCTGAATTTCCATTTTATTGATTGACCGCCTCACGTCCAAAATTGAAGGCACGGATCCTCCCAACAAGTCCAAGATACTTGGGCAATCCAGTATCAAGACTGGGAATTTTTCACTCTTGCCTCTGGATTATCCAACCGAAGAATAACTGATAAGTTTTCACAGTACCAGGGCAAGCCAGTACTAAGAATTTGTGGAAAATTTCCATTAAGATTCTGGATCAGCAAAATGGAAGAAGAACCAAAATTTATAGCACAATATTGAAAGATTTTATGGAGGTACCTCTATGCAGAATTCTCCAGTCTCTGGCTCCTTGGCCACTGTTGCAGTTAACCCAGCAGCTGAGGAAGATTTTCCAGATGTGTAAACAGAACGCGGAACTATACCTGAAGTATACCTGAAGTGTAATAGACCAGCAATAAAAAAAGGTTCAGTCTGTATCAACTCTAAACGAGACTATGAGAAAAAAAGATTGGCAGTCGGCATAACTCTAAGGGAGACTATGAGAAGTAGAAGAATGGCAGTCTGTATAACTTTAAACGAGACTATGAGATGCAGAAGATTGGCGTACTTAAGAAACTGAGACTTTGCACAACTTGGATCTCCAACTATGCAAACATTAATGTCTCCTCTCAAGTTGATGCCTTCATGGGTGAATTTGTGGACACCACCCATTAGCATAAGCAAGATTGCTCTCTTAATGTCTTGGTGACCAAAGACAGTTGGGGCAATGCTATCAACAAGCTTATTGAAGAAATCAGGAGTATTCCTCATTCTTTGGACTTCATCTAACTCTTCTGCCTGCCAAATTAACAATGTAACCAAAACATGGAATCAGTTTGTTTCAAAATGCACATGCAGGGAAAGATATATTAACAGAAAGAAAACATAATATGTAAAACATGAACACTTATATACACGTAGGCAAAGAATGAAATTATAATATAATCGTAGTATGGAAAGTGCATCAAGAACAAACAGTGAATTGGTGGTTCTCATCCTCATCGGCGTCCTTCTTTCTATTCCTTATGTCAGTATCCCTTCTACCATCAGAAATCTGAGAAAGAAGCAAAATATGATATTGAGGAACAAGTAATGGATGATAAAAAGAACATAATATATCCAACACACCTGAACGGAATTGGCAATAAATGCAAGGCGATAAGACAGGTCTCTGACTCCTAATGCTCGAAGGCCCCTCACACCTTCTTGTCCAGCCATTGAATTCTTGCGCTGAGAGGCTTCTCGACGGCATTCTGCTCTCTCACCAGGGGAGGCCAATGCCATTATGTCTGGTATCACAACCACCGTGCCAGTGAAAGTGACCCTGTTGAGTGAAGCAAATATGAGTTTTTAACATTGGAATATGCAGATTGAGCAGAGCCACAAATCAATCTTCAGAGCCACAAATCAATCTTACGTGTCGCCTGCCCTTGCCTTTTCGACAATCTCGTGGCGGAGGATAACATCCAAGGATCTGGGAAGGGAACCAGCAGGGATCTCCTTTGAAGTCTCCTGCATCCGTACCCTCTGCCAGTCGGCAAATTTGCTTTCTTGCCGAAGTAATGCCCACTTTGATCTATTGGCACAGGTTGCGTTCACGCAGATTGTGGGCTGCGACCACAACACAAAACAAATCAATGAATTCAAAAAAGCAGAGATAGATAGATAGATAGATAGATAGATTGTAGAAAGAAAGAAAAGAAAAAGAATGTTTTGTAGAGGAGGACCTCAGTGTACTTGAATTGCTGTTCAACGTTCTTGATGACTCCGCCACATTCCAAGCACTTGAAGGTCCCCTGGAGAAGCTCGGGACGGACCTCGCCGGAGCGAGTGACGACTCCAGTGACGGAGACTAGCCTGCCGATTTCAACGGTGGTTAGCTCCCTCAGCTTCTTGGAGACGGGGAGGTTGAAGAAGGCGAGATTGATGTCCTTGTTAGGGTTGTCATCGGAGATGAAGGTGGGCTTCTGATCCATGACGAACCGCTTACAGGCGCTCTTCAAGTAGGGCTCGAACCGGAGGTACTCGTCGGAGATGGCCTTCTGGAGGATATTGCTGAAAGACATGACGTGAGAGAAGTCGACGAACATGGTGTTGGACTCGCTGCCTCTCATGGCTTCGATCTCCGACTCGTAGTACAACTCACGCGAATCTTCTGAAACCCTAAAGCTGATCAATCGATCCCATTTATTTCCAAACAAAATCAATAACCCCCCAATTTTCAATAGAATTATTTATGAAAAATGAAAAATTGAAAAGGCAAAACCTCTTGAGAAAGTCCAGAAAACTGTTCTCCACCCGTACAGCCTTCTCGTCCTCCATGAATTCTCCGCTTCCGAAAGCCTCCATAGCTCGCTCTCTCTCTCTCTCTCTCTCTCTCTCTCCCCCTCTTCCGAGTCTGAAAGTGAGTGTTTGTGGTCGTCTCTGATTTGTGAGCGGGAAATCTAACACACCTTTCCCGCCAAAACCAGAGCTTGTGCCTTGTGGGCCTCTCATCTCCCGCCAATTGTCTTGGGCCGTTGGGCCTTATTCTCTCCGGATTAGATAGAGAGTTTGATAAAAGGACACGGATAGACCTATTTGGGTCCGATGGATATTTTTGGGATTAGGCTCAACAATAAATTTTTTAAGGCTAATAATTGGAGCTCACGTGAGTTGAGTTAAAATATGTAAATACCCTCGAGCTCGAGAACTATCAGACTCTCAGTCAACACAGCCTAAAAAGATTACTCTTACTTACTGATATGATCCCACGCTGATCCCGTATTTCCTTTCCTCGTAAAACCCATTTCTCTTTCCTTTCTATTTCTCTCTTTTTGTCTCTTCACCTCTCTCACTTCTTGTCTTAGTTCCCTAAAAATTGAAAGAATAAAAATACAAAAAACCAAATTTAAAAACCACTAAAATCATTCTTGTCTTAGTTCCCTAAAAATTGAAAGAATAAAAATACAAAAAACCAAATTTAAAAACCACTAAAATCAAATGACCAAAACTGCTCATTCACTCTCTTTAAGTTGTTCAGTGTTTTTTTTTCTATTATCAACGAACCAAATAAACACTAAGAATGGCAAACACCTGTTCTATAGAGGAAAAAAAAAATCTTCTTCAAAACCCTCACCCAAAAGTTCATCATCGAGGACAAGAATGCCGTCGAAGAAGCGAATGGAAGAGAAGAAAACTCTAATCCAGAAATTGGCCGATTCGAAGCTCAAAAAACCGACAGAAGATGACACAAAGGTGTGGATATTTTGATTTTTTTTAAATGTCTATGGAAAAGTTCATTTTAGGTCAAGGTAAACCCTTTTATGGGATTTGTTGATAATATGTTTGAGTTCTTGGTATAGATTTTTTATCTTAGTTATTAATTAGCATTATTGACATATTTTGGAGTTTCATTATACTGGTTTTGAAGTGGATGTTTCACTAGTTGCATATACTTAACTCGAGTTAAGACAATTTTGACCTTAGCCAAGTACTTTTTGGCCAACGTCAAGAGAATCTTGATGCTCTTAACTTTAGTCAAGTGATTAATGACAATAGCTCATAACCCTAGTTCAGGTCAATAAGCATAGGTCAATAATAGTTTGATCATAGGTAATTTTAAGAATAATTTAACTCGGGATGAAGAAAGCCTAGGTCAAGCAGATTTCGCCCCACGTCATGGCGAAGATACTCTTAACCCTTATCAAGTAGTTATTAATACTAGTTGTTAACTACCCTAGGTTAGGTCAATAAACTCTTGCTCTAAGTTCAAGAGCTTACTGATTGTACATTAGGTTAAGAATCGCTTGATCTGAATAGAGCGTAATTATTAACTTTAGAACAAGAATACGTTGATTTGACTTTAATTTAAAGTTTTGTATTAAAAGTCAAGCAACTCTTAACCCTAGGTCATGTACCTCTTGACTTCAAGTGCACAACAATATTCAACTCAACTTATTTCAATAATTTTCTTTGTTTCTTACTCGTAATATAATTGTGTTTATTTTGCAGGCATGAAAGAGATATGTCTTTGAGAACTAGATAACGAATGAGAAGGTAAATACGCACAAAACAGTTTCATGAGATGATGACAATTATAAATAAGAAATTAATAGAAGAGCATAAGCAGTTGTTTACATAGACATGTTTTGGCCATTTGTTGGATGTGTCGTATGTGACATAATCTAGACAGATATTATACAACACAATAATGAAGTAGGTGTAAGGAGTCCAAAAAGGGCAATAATGAAGACATTGAAATTGATGTATGTGGCATCTTGGTGCCCTTCACGAAAGTGCACATGGCGCGTATATCTAGATTAAAAATTCATGGAGACAATAATATCAATATGATGAAGCTAGGAGATGATATCAAAGTCAAGTACTTCGGCTTATAAAAGAATATCAAGCGAGGGACACTTGATGTTGTTTACTGTAGCTTCCAAGCTGCAACGAATGAGGATACCATGAAGCTTGCCCTGTTCTACTTTCTTACATTAGAGTTATTGTCGAATGCAAAGAGCACCTTGGTGTTTGACATGTGTTTTAGAATTGTGAAGAGCCTTGAAGCTATCAATGATTACCCTTGGGGATCTTACATTTGGCCGGACTTGAAAGGCCAAATGAAATAAAGAGCCTCAAAGCTATCAATGATTACCCTTGGGGATCCTACATTTGGCCAGACTTGAAAGACCAAATGAAATAAAGAGCAGTGAATGACAAGCAAGACAAGTAAGGACTTGATTTGTTATAAGATGAATGGATTTCCGATTGTCATTCAAATCTGGGCATATGAATCCTTTCTTGAATTTGCTAAGAAGCATGTAATTTGGGATGATGAGAAAAAGTTCCCTAGAATATTGAACTGGATTACAATGAAGGAGGAAGAAGTTGTCATAAGATGAAATTCAAGAAGTATTTTTGAACCCCGATGTAAGATAATTTGCTTTTCATTCAATATATTTATTTGTAATGCTTTCTCTTTATTGTTTAGAATATGCTAAGTATCACTTGACAATGGTGAATAAGATCTCAACCTTGGTCAAGATACACTTGGCTCTGGGTCGAGATCTGCTTGACTTGGGTCAAGAGCCAGTTAACCCATGGTCCCGAAAGTCAAGAATCGATAAGACCTTTGACCAAGCTATTATTGACTCGTGGTCACGAGTTATTTGACTCTTGACATATGGTCCTCAAGTGAAGAAAGTCCTGACCGAGGTCATGAACTTCTTGATGGCCAGGAGTGCCTTGACCCTAGGACAAGCGAGAATTGACTTATACACAATTAAATACTATTTGACTTGATTTATTTACTTAATATTTTTTATATTATTTTTTGTATTTTCTTAATCCCACTGCTTGATACGTAGATTTTATTATAATTTGTTATATTATTAAAATATTAATATGGATAATAAAATTCACGTATCAGATAATGAGACTGAAGATCTAGTAAAAAAAAGTGAGAATAGAGTGAATTTAAAATATTAAATTTACTATTAGACACGTAAATTCTACTATAATTTGTTGCATTATTAAAATATTAATCTGGATAATAAAATCAATGTGTCAGATAATGAAACTAGAAATCTAAGTAAAAAAAAGAGCGAATTTAACATTTTTGTAAATAAGTGAGAAGAGAGTAGATTTAGTATTTATGTAAATAATAATAATAAAAACAGAAGCATTTACAAAACTATAGGATGCCGCATGGATAGAGATTATAATTAAGTTTCTAGAGTACTAGCAAGGCCAAGCATATGTTTACAGTTGTCTACAACACATTGGCTTTTAGGCCAGCTTGGTAGAGATAAAACCCACAGAGACACACGTGACACAACACTCAACACACACATAAGAAACGCATGCTTGATAGGATGGACACGTGACGAAGACACACATAACCAGAAACGGAAAAAGTGAAGAGATGGCCCAGGGGTGATATTTGGCAATTAATATTGCAAAACAAAGGGCTTTAGTAGTCATGATGAGTAGTCAAAGTAGCAGTTTCAGTATTCCTATCTGTCTCGATCTCCTCCCTCTACATTTGCAAATTTGCATAACTGCAAATCCAACTCCCTCTCCTCCTCTCTACCAACCCCAGATGTCCTCATTAAGTATCCTTTCTTAAAATGTGTCATTATGTTACCTTTTGATCCTCTCTTTCTCTTTACCATGTTTAATACACTGGCTGCTCCCTTTGACTCTTTCAATTTAGTCACTAAACACAAAAATGGTAGCTTATTCAATTCGCTATCTTTTTGTTGTGAAACTCAAAATGGATAGTGTGTCAATGAATTATGATGCATATTATGGAAAAGAGCAGTACCTATATCCATGAAAGAGCCTTTGCTTATTTCTATCAGATATATATATAGATATATACAATTATGAAATGATTTAGTATATTAAAGACTCATTTAAATATCAGTGGATATTTTTTGTTTTTGTTTATTTAATTATTTAATTAATTTTGGTATAAATTTAAAGCGGATAATCAAAAGGGCATTCTTCAATTCAGAAATCACAATCATTGGATTTATTAATAATCGTCATCTTCATATTTGAAGAGCTTTAAAGTAAGGCCTCCTCCTCCTGCCCCCACACCTCGCTCTATATTAATTCTGGACTACATACATTATTTCTCATCCCTCCATCTACATTAGTGATCATCATCAATCATCAGAAAAGAGAGGGAGAGAGAGAGAGAGAGAGGCAGAGAGGCAAAAGAATCATCAATCAGTCGTCTTCTCAATTTCAAACCCCCCCCTCCCCTTTGATCGATCTCTTTCTCCATATATATCCCTTTTCCTATATCTTATATATATATATATATATATTATTTTCAATTTGATTGATGGTATTAATGGAAAATATCAATACCAATATCAATAGTAGCACTACATCCCCAAATCCCCCCGGAAACAACCAGACCCACCGGTCCATAGTCCCCATCACCATCAACATCGACCAAGGAATCAATACTCATAATAATAACAATGGTAATAATAATAATAATAATAATAATAATAAGAGCATTAACAATAGGTCCTATATCCCGCTCTTGGTCACAAACTTCCTCTTCCTGTTTGTGGGATCAGTGTCATCAAGCTTGCTCTCCAAATACTATTTCAACCACAAGGGATCAAGCATATGGGTGTCCACTTGGGTCCAATGCGCCGGCTTCCCACTCCTCATCCTCCCCATTTTCGTACCATATTACCTCTTCAAAGCCACCCCAAGAAAGCCATTCACCCGCTTCACCCCAACCCTCTTCCTCCTCTCCCTCTTGATAGGCCTCCTCTTAGGCCTCAACAACCTCCTCTTCTCCTGGGGCAACTCCTACCTCCCCGTCTCCACCTCATCCCTCCTCCTCTCCTCCCAGCTCGCCTTCACCCTCATTCTCTCCGTCCTCATCGTCAGGCAGAAGATCACATTCTCCAACCTCAACTGCGTCGTCCTCTTGGTCACCAGCTCCGTCCTTCTGGGCCTCGGCTCCAGCCGCGACAAGCCCCCCGGCCTCACCCGCGCCAACTACTTCGTCGGATTCTTTTCCACCATCGGCGCCGGGCTGCTCTTCGCCCTCTACCTGCCCGTCATGGAGAGGCTCTACCGCAAGGTCTACTGCTACGCCATGGTGATGGAAATGCAGCTGATCATGGAGCTCGCCGCCACCGCCTTGGCCACCGTTGGGATGGCGGTGAAAGGCGGCTTCTCTGAGATGAAGGAGGAGAGCCGCCCCGGGGGCTTCGACAAGGGGACGGCCGCGTACTGGGCCACCGTGTTCTTTAACGTGGTGACGTGGCAGCTTTGCTTCATGGGGACTGCGGGGATGGTGTTCTTGACGTCGTCGTTGACCGGAGGAATTTGCATGACGGCGCTGATGACCATGAACGTGGTGGGAGGCGTTGTGGTTTATGGGGATGAGTTCGGAGGTATCAAGGCCGTCTCTTCTGTGCTCAGTGTTTGGGGTTTCTGTTCCTACGTGTATGGGATGTACATCAAGATGAAGCAAGAGAGATTATCTTTATTAAACGACAACAACCACAACCAAAACGACAACGATGAGATGATTCCGATGGTAACTATTAATAATGGTAGTGCTTGAATTCGTACAATAAATAAATTCTATTATTTATCTAATCCTCGTCGTATTATTCGCATAAAATGTACGACTTGCTAGTACTAGTACTGTGTTATATACTCGAATTAGTCTTGTCACATGTGTGACATTACCGCTATGTAGGTAGTGTTGATTCGTTATAAAATGTGTTATTTATTATAATGGTGTTCTTATAAGTATAATTAGAGGTGCTAGCTAGCCGTAGTTTAAATTCTAATGGAATTATACTATAGATAGATAGATAGATAGATAGCTAGCTAGCTAGAAGATTCATGTATATCTGTTTGTTTGCTTCATTTTAATTTGTTGCTGATATAATTAGTTTGGAAAAATTTGAAGTTTGAAATCATTAGTTTGCTTAATATTAACTATGCACATTATCGTGATCACTAGGCTGTCGTTATCGTTTTGTCTCATCGAGTAATATTTATATGACTAAATGTATGATTCATTATTATCTATATATGCGGAGGGCATTTGTATTATATATATATATATATATCAAAGTTAATTGACTTTGGCATCTGTTTGGATACTCCAAAGTAAACTAAAAGGGGAAAAACCAAAAAGTATAAGCTGCTTTAATTGCTAAAATTAATAATTATAAATGCATAGTGTACTATGTTTCGTTCTCCATCTTATATATCTCTATATATATATATATATTAATTAGATATATGGAGTAAAATAAAATATTCTGGAAGATGATCAGACAAGAATTGTAGTTATATATATCCAGCTTTGATCCATTGTAACCTAAAGTTTATTTGGAAGCAGACATAAATAATCATTTATCTGTGTTTTTAATCTAGACGAAAATCGTAACTGGCCTTTCTTTTTCTTTATTGATTTGGGGAGTAAAAAAGTTGACTTTTAAAAGAATAAGCTAATTGTCATTAATGAATTGGTCAGTAGTAACTTCTTGTCGATGAACAGATACTAATTAGGCATGACATGATCATTAAATGCTGAAATTTCTTAATAAATTTCCTAAGTGTGGTAGTTGCACTTGTTCCATCGTATTAGACTTGTGCTATTTAACCCGAACGAGTTTTATCACGAAAGATGTGGTTTTCAGTGTTGTGTGCCACTGAAGCGTACTTGCCAGTGCCACGTATATATAATTTCTTAAGTAATAAAACGAAAATATGTCACTTTCCTCATNNNATGTGAAACGATGAAGTTTTGTTCAATTTCCTTCTCTTCTTTTGCCAATAAGAAATTCATAAATATTAAGGCATATTATATTTTCTGTGTGCTAAGTCATTTCGATTTATTTTTATTTGCCTTGTAATGGAGTGATCCAAGAAAAAAATTCATAAACAAAGTGCTTCGTTTCACATCAACTTTTCACTGCTAACGCTTTAAAAGTCCACCTCCTCTAAGGAAAAAGAAGTGTTGTATGTCTTAAAGATCAAAAGAGAAGGTACCAAGTCAACCGAAGAAGGAGCTGAACGGTTTTAATTACAAACCCATGTTTTTGTTGGCACGCCCACTTATGCCTTTGATTTTAATCGAAACAGGTTTTCTTTTTTTTTCCTCTTGGGTTGAGGCAATTCGTATAAGGAATTCACAAATATATTTGACCAAAAAAAAAAAAAAACACTCTTCGGGGCTTCACCTACATCTGTGACCTCCATCTTATTTCCTTGATCTAATTCGCATGTGTGTGTACATATATGATCCGAAATCATGATTAATTGTTTCAAAATTAAACATAATTGAGGAATTGGGGTCTGAAAAGTACAGAAATCCAAAAAATGTTATGGATCTAAAATCTGAAGGAAGATTTCGGAGGAAAATAATCTCCATGCATAGGGATAGGTTTTGGACTGGATTCAGGATTCCCATTTAGTGCAGAGTTCGCAATTAATCTGTAGTGATGAACATGATGACCTTATGAGAGACAACTAATTTTTAATTAAAGTAAAAGAAGGCCGAGTAATTGGTCAAACATACAGGCCCCATTGTAGAAGAAAAGACCTCAATCCACGTCAGCTCGTGCAAATACTATAGGCTCGGGTTAAATATAGCTTTTTTCATCATATTATGTCCTTAATTTTCAGCTTTTTTTCCCCCAAATTATTGTATATGAAAAGTAATTTCTTTTTCCGATAATGTATTAGAATAGAAGTCCGTCACCTAATAATTATATAATCTCTATAAATTAATAAGAGTTTACAAATAAAGTCAATATATATTGATATTGTTCCTTAAAAAAAAAAAAAGAAAGAAAAGAAAATTGATATTCTGATAAGGCAAGTCGAGAGGTAAGTTGTGTTATAGTACTTGAGTTTTTTCTTTTTTAATTTTTAATTTTAAATCAGAAGATGGATTTTTATTAATCAAGGAGATAATCAGTCTTCCCTATACAGAATTTACAATAGTAATAATACAACTAGGTATGGCATTAAATTTAACCAAATACCTACGCTAGGTTATGAGTGAGCGACTGAATTCGTTTTCTTATACTATACAGGAGGAGGGTTGTTGTGTGTGTGTGAGTTTTTTTGAATAGATAATATAGGATCGAATTAGGAGGTTAGCGTAATAGAATCTATATAGAACCATAGATCTAGCCTTCGTTATAGGTAAATCTGTTACAAAAAGAAAACAATACGTTTTTTTTATCCAAGACTATAACGAACATATGCATAACTTTAATAATTATCCTTTTATTTTTATGTATTATAACGGGTGTCACGAAATCAGTATATATCTTACACTTTCAATGAGTTAGTAATGGTGATAAATTCATTGAATCATTCACACAATTACATCGTCCATTTCATGATATTTTATGATTTAATTTTGACATACAAAATTTAATTATATAACATTGTCCTTTTCTCAAAAAATTACAGATACATATGACATATTTTGTATAGTACGTAGTAGTGCATTTCCAACTTCCAAGATGATCTGATCTGCATGCTATGTCAACGCAGCTAGCTATATATATATATATATCATAAAAAGTGGAATCATATAAATTAACAAATTATAATTAAGTTTTTTTGGTGGGGTATGCAACTATGCATTGCATGTATGCATATTATATGTACCTTTAAAGTGTAAGGAACAAAGACATGGTGGAAAATCTTTATGAGCGTGCCGGACATATTAACATACATATATTTACACAAATCACTATATGGTCAATTGTATAGCAAAACGTAGCTAGCTCTTGAACTTTTCCTGAATTCTTTTTCTAATTTAATTGGCTATACACATGATGACAGAGATGAATATTGCTTATTATTGGAGTTATTTTGGCTTTTCTGGCCTGGTAACTTAAACTTGTAATTTACCAATTAATTAAGGTATCAAATCTTTAAGAACTTCATCCCAAAAAAAAAAAAAAATCTTTAAGAACCANGAAGCCGTTCCACAAAGCCATTCATCCTTTGTCTTTCCTTCGATACAGCACTCAAGTGCATGGGCCAGGTTGCTCTTCTCGTTTATTTGCAAGGGAAATTAGATTTTTCCATGATATTTCCACAATTAATTGAAATTTTAGGACATTTTTTCAATTTACGTTATTCAGCTGGGGGATCACGATGTTATTTAGTGAGTGAGTGACCCATATTACTTGTTAAATGATTCGTATTAGTTGTGTGACATAATTAGTCACAAAATGATCAAACAACTGGTATTAGTAACCATAAGTAGGGATGTCATTTTTCTCCACCGGAGTTATTAGGGCAGGGCAGGTATAAGTAACTTATACCTGGGGACGGGGCCATCAAAATACACAAAAGACGAACATAACGATGTTTATTTGGATTTTGGAATGTTATTTGAAGTTAGTTATAGATTTTGATTACGATTATAAATGTTAATCATTAGTGTTTTTTTTTTTTTTTTTTCAATTAGAGATTTGTCAAGTAAGTGAAGTGCATCCCTTTGGTACTGATCACAATCCGAAGCCAAAATACAGGTCGCCATCACTTAGCCCATTTGTAAAAATTAATCGGAAAAAGATAAGGAAGGTGTCATATTTTACTTGGAATCAAACAATAACCCCAAGAGAACCCGTAAAGAATTTTCTGATATGACAAAGCATGGACTTTGTCGCTCTATTGCGCTAAAAAGTTCTTCTCTCCTTTTCCCTTCGTTTTTCTCTTTCTTCCTTCCTCCCCCCCCCAAAACTATTTCATAAATAAAGAAAATTCTTTAAGCTATATTTGGTTCTTCTTACTTTTGATTTATATGTATAATTTTTCACTATCTTTAAATGGAATTGTAAATGAATAATATATATGTATATAATTCATGAAAAAACTATTACCATACTTTTAAGAAAAAGATGTTGCTGAAATTTGAATATTGCAAAATTTGAAACTCAAATTCCAAATTGCACGAATGAAACTTTGATAAAACAAGAGTGTGAAACTCAAAATAACAAAAGTTCAGGGGGCATATGCACCTACTAAGCCTATATATATATATATATATATATATATATATATTTGTTTGGCATAACTTCTAAATATTTTTTAGAAATTAAAAGTTATTTTTAAGAGTGTTTGGATGAATTTAAAAAAAAAAAAAAGACATTTTCAAAAAAAATTGATTTACTTGCTTTTGCAGGAGAACTTTTGAGAAAAGTTATCCTAATGTAAACTACAAAAACCTTAATAATTGGTAGGATGCTATATATTTATCAACGTAAAATCCTGGGATTGTTTAAATGAAGCCATACCACAAGAAGGAGCATTACGCTAGTTTAAAAACATCCCAACTGGGTTGATATTTCTATATGGACTCACCCTCCCTTGCTCAACAGTCCATAAAAGTGGCCAACACGGTCAATGTTCGAATTTAACAGAATCTTATACAAATCTTTCTGAAATATCGAATATATACTGGTTACTTACATGATAAACATCAGATATCAAAGATTGGTCATCTTATTATATACATGATAAATATGCATGATCATCTGAGTGGCTAGCCTGCTTTCTCTTCCTGCTCATAGTCATAGCATTTAGACCCTTCTTTTGAGCGAATGGTGGGTCATGCAATTAATAAAGCTGGAAAAAAAAGTAAACAAGATACATGAAATTTTTAACTGCTATATGTGTGTCCACATATATATATATATATATAAAACAATGCATCTCCATATAAAGATAAATATAGTATATAGAATCATGAACCTTGTTGTTATCATTGATTTAAGTTAGAAAGTATGTGGTTTAGTCATTAGTGGATCCCATTACGGCGGATCCCTTTTGCGCATATAGGTCAAAAACGCAAGTTATAAAAGAAAAGTTTAACAAATTATTCAAGTTTATTTCCCTTTTCCAGTTAACTGAACTTCATAAAACATATATTAGTTTGAAGTTTGAGGATTTCTAAGGATAAATTAGAAAGCGAAGTTTTTGTTTAATTATGAATAATGTATCATATATGATCGTTACATTCAACTGTTAACTTTCCATCCATGCATAACAGAAAGGAAAAAAAAAAAAATCATTTGCTAATGCATCAAGTAATTGTTAGATATTTTTTTATAGTCTAACATGAGTCACTTAATTAATTGATATTTTCATATATAAACCTCAAGTTGATACTACTAGACAAATATAATATATATATATATATATATATACACATATATATAGGTTCCTATGATAGAAGGAAAACATTATGAAATAAAATGAGAGGCAGGGCGGCCCGTCACAACTCACTTGGTATCGATGATATTGAACAAGTTAAAGATAGAGGAAGCCAATGATAATAAAAAGCTAAACGAAATATTAAAAACTTGCATGGCTGCTTAACGTGATGAAGCTTTAATAACTAAAATAATAATTTGTTAATGAAATATTAATCCATGTTTGGTGCTCTTTATGGCCTTTATGATTGCTTCGCATAGAGTCACACAAGTAGCATCATCGGCTAGAAAATAATAAAGTAAACAAAAGCAATATCCACTAAAAATACCGTTTTTGCTTCACTAAACAATTGAAATGGATATCTGTGACTCAGAATCCTGCTTAAGCGTGATATACATGTCGAGAATTGCTAAAATAATAGATAATCATTGTATTAGCTATATACAGTAAGATTAGATAATCCTCTATCCATTTTAGTTGGATATAAATCGCAATACCAATATTAGATAAGATCATGATTTCAATACCTCATATACTTACGTTAGTGATATTGCAATGATTATACCATGTCAGTCACTAAGTCACCATTGATACCTATTAGCAATATATATTATAAATTCTGTAGTACCAAATAAATAAATAAATGAATAAAAATCCATAAAGTTGTATTGTGCCTTTCTGTACCGATTGATTTTTACCAAATATTGGCAGGCTTTAATACTGGTTGATTTCAATACTGTGTCAGAGTGATATTACGTTTAGGAACACATATATGCCATTGATAGGTATGTTGGATATGCGTATCACTGAAGTGTCCTATATATTGTGATATATATATATATACACACACACGTGTGCACGTAAATAAGGCATTGATGAGTGTATATCTACATATGTTTGTGAAATTATTTAGTGAGCTAAGTATCTTGGCACCATCGAAAATTCAAAATCATGATTGGTAATTTTAAATTAATATAGTAATAAATAATAATTTTTCAAAATTATAAACAGTTAAATATTTAAAATTTTTATTTTTAGTCCTCAAAAATAACTAAATTACAAAATAATGAAACTTTCCATTACTTTTAATTTCTCAAGAAACCTTCGCTTAAAGTTTAGAGAAATTCTAATGAATTAGTTTAGAAACTTTTATTAAATCATGAATTTTAATAAAAGAGTTTAAATTAAAACTTTATATCCAAAGTCCAAATAATTTTCATAAAATTATTTATATTTCTAAGTATTCAATTTAATAGCAAAAATTACCTTTATACATCTACTTAATTTATCCATTACTATTGACTAAATAAATTTGACACATAAAAGAAAAAATGATATAGAATAGGATCCAACCAATAAAGGGCTAGGAAACAATATTTGTACACTAAATAAGTTTGTCAAGCCACCATGACAATTACCCCAAAAATAAGTTAACACTTGAAAGTGACAGAAGTAGGGGGATGAGTATGTGAATGCTCAGTAGAGATTAAATTACAAGTTTTTAACCAGAATAAAATACTTACTTTCAAAGTCCTGCGTGGCTAATAAATATTCAAATAGGTTCCAAAAATCCAATTGAAAATACTGTCCAAAGATTTATATTTTTCCATCTATTGTAAAACGTTATTTCAAATCAAATTCATCTTCCAAAGGTTCAAACATTCTAAACCATTATAAAACATAATTTTATATTTTTCAATCCATTGTAAAACATTATTTCAAATTAAATTCATCTTCCAAAGGTTCAAACATTCTAAACCATTATAAAACATAATTTCAAAATAAAATCATTATCCAAAAGTTCAAATATTCTAAACTATTGCAAAAGATCACATCAAAGTTGGTACATATCTATTCAAGTCAAGCACGTAATAAGTAATACAATCAGATGATCAATGACATGTCTGAGTCACTAAAGATTGGTGACCGTGAGTGTACAATGTAGTGTGAGCTACCCTAAGTGGGTAATTATACATGTGTACCACGTCCGAGTCATCTAAGTTATTAATTATGAGTATGATATATAGTCCAAGTACCCTAGATAGGATGCCATAAGTTCAAGCACCTTGAAGAGGGTATCGTAAGTTCATCGATCGCGTAGGTGCAATAAATACATACAATATTATATATATGATAAGAATGAGAATATGGACCATTTTCTATAAAATCATAAATCATACTATGCAGTATTTTTAATTAACTAAGTTCATTTCTCAAAACTTAATTCTTGTTCAAATTGAATTTTATAAAAAATTTCAACAACACAACGGTTATTTTTATCAAAACCAATAAAATCCAATTCTTGTAAAAAACAATTCCAAAATAAGATACTTTGGCATACCAATGAGTGTGACGTGCCTATCAGATAGTTTAAATATCTAATTATGTCAAAACATGCATAGATCACATTTTAATCAATTATTTCACAAAATTCCATAATTGTTGAAAATACGTAAAAATCAAAATTAAACTAATTTAAAGATCAACTAATCGAATACTTACCTTAATTGAGTGACAAGATAGTGTTACTGCGCTATTGAAAGCATTTGACGTCACTTGGTAGTTGTTTAGAGGGTCAGGGATCGTTTTCGAACCCTCGATTGCTCGCTTTGAAATGTGATTTTTCCAACAGAATCTCGAATGGAGAAACAGACATCTCCACTAAATTCTTAGTATACAAGTCAGCTAGGTTAGACATATAACTTGACCGATTTGGACTCGGGCCGAACTCGTGCCCATGACATACAAATCGAGACGAAATTGATACTGTCTGATCTCGTTCTTTGTGTCGGTCACCAGTCATAGTCGATATATATATATATATATATATCTCATTTTTTAACATTTTCAACTTAGATTGCAAAAATGATAATAATTTTACAATCT
The DNA here is from genome assembly GCA_002914805.1 of Parasponia andersonii. Classification (NCBI taxonomy): domain Eukaryota; kingdom Viridiplantae; phylum Streptophyta; class Magnoliopsida; order Rosales; family Cannabaceae; genus Trema; species Trema andersonii. Next base: position 94,506 of record JXTB01000346.1, on the reverse strand, counting down.
AATGGTCCGATCGAAAAGCCAATACCAAAACAAAATATACTTAAAACTGAGATTGCCTGTGAGAAAACAAGTTAAACGAGACAGGTTTCATTGTGAAACATCACCGAAAAACTTGCTTACATCGAAAAAACAGTCACGACTTCCACGAGTTACCGGCGATGAATGGAAGGTTTTCAAGCCATGAGACTGGCAGCTCTGGCTTTGTCTAGTCTTTGGCTTTCACTTCCATCTAGTTGCGACGCTCAACAATGCCGGGAAGGGGTTTGTCAGAGGCTCGCCATATTTTCGAGAGGGAGAGAGAGAGTTGAGGGGAGAGTGAGTTTGGGAGACAAGTGTCTAGGCCTAAATTGGCAGTGCAATTTGTTTTCTAAAATTGCACATAAGTTCTTANTTTTTTTTTAAATTTGGTCAAATGACCACAATACCCTTACTAAAATTAAGGGGTTTTACGTATCTATGATGAAAAGAAAGACGCAAGTTAATGCAATCTTACGAATTTATGATGGCTTAATTAGAAATGTTCACTTACAAAAACTTTGTAAAAGGGTACGGTGGAAAACACCTTTGTACTGGTATATATTTATATATTCTGGCAGATTTTTATTAGATTCTGTCATTTTTACATGGATTTGTGAGAACCAATGTTGTGATTGAAGTCCATGGACCATGGTGAGTAAGTAGTTTTCCTCGGAAAGAACCAAATGAAGATAAACACAGAGACACAATAAATCAAAGTCGATAGGTATAAAAGGAGTCGAAGAATATACGCATGAAATTTGATTAGATATATATAGTTCAAATTTTAGACAGACATCAGTGGAAGTGGGAGTCTAGTCTAGCTAGCTGTTACCAAACGTACAGTATGAGTACTAGAAATTACGCGTTACATGATTGTATCTAAAGATGTATATGAAAACGCATAACACATGTATATTAGATATATGGGCTAACAAATGAAAGCTGAGTACTGGTATCGTTAAAAGTGAGAAACGTACACATGAAAATAAAGTGATGATAAAGATGTATAATGTTATATGTTTAGAACAGTGAGTTAGCAGTTGGTACGTACCATTACGTGCACTAGTACTAGTGTACTACAGGTGATGAAGGAGGGATCCAATTCGTCCTGCGAAAGCAGCCTTATTGCGGCCAAGAGATTTTGAGACTTAGTCCCAGGACGAATCCTTGTCAGATATTCTCATCTGAGCTAGAGATCACTAGCACTAGCACTAGCAGTAGCACTAGCACTAGCACTTGCAACTATCTTTGCCAAAGCAAACCTCTTTAAGTTTCACTACATAAACTCAAACTTTTTAATTTATTCCCACTGAGTACTTGATCACTTGAGTATTGAATAAATGTTAGTTTAACTACTCCACTTCATTCATGCGATTGAAAGATTCTTTTAGTTTTGTTTGGTAGGAGCTAAGGGAAAAGTAGATGGAGGATTTTATTTTACAAAAGTGCGAAATTGTTTAGTAAGAGTAAGGGAGATACGATCCATAAGGATTTAAATCGCCAATCTAGCTATATTCGTGTCTTTTCGTGATTATTGGAAGGATGACGAAAAAAAAATGTTTCTATTTAACTACAAATAATTATATTGTTGTACGAGAGTAATTATCTTTTCGTGATTATTTGTGGTATGGAAAAAAAAAATGTTTTGTACAAATGTTTCTACCATTGTATGAGATTAATCAATTAGTGGTATGCCATGGCCAGTAGGGGTTACACCAATTTGACCATACGAACAAGAATGAATGAAGCCTAGCACCAGCCCATGACCATAACCCTTAAAAGGCCATGTTATGGCTAGTATGGCAACCTTATTAAGGCCAAGATGCACAAACTACTTTTCTTAAAAAAATTAAGTTTAAATTTTGTTTGAGAAACTTCAAAAGGGGTAAAAAAAAAAAAGGAATTTATGAAATCAGTGAAATTAATAAAGAAGAAAAGACTAATTAATTTCAACAATATTGCTCCAAATTAAAGTTTTCTTTTTAAATATACAAGGACTTGTAAGGTCGGTTCTCAAACCCAGGCCTAATGTCACAAGGTAGTCATGTCCAGGCCGGTCTCAAACCCAGGCCTACTGTCACAAGGTAGTCATGTCCAGCCATGTTAGGCCTACTTACAACTCATGGCCCAACCCAATTGACATCTTCTGTTCAGATCCATAATCAGGGCTGCAAGAATGTAATAATTATGTCATTTTTGGGTGATACTAGAAGAAATACTTGGCATCCAACTCCTCCTAAGAACTAGATCTCAACATCGCATGCAGACTTGGATGGATACTCTTCCATATGATCAACTCTAATAGTCTTCTTGTACAAACCTTTGCTTCTGTCTAGTAGCCCTTCCCTAAGCATAATTGCATACTTCTCCCTTATTTCCACAAGTGGGTGTCTTTGCAAAAGTTGCTTACCATCATAGGCTTCTCTCAGAATCACAGTTTGAGTGTCACACTTCTTTGATATGTAAAAAATGCCTGGATGGCGCTCGAACACTTTAGTAAACTTCTGCGGAAGGGCCAGTGGTTTACGGAGGTTGCTCACGTTCTTGCGTTCGGTTTTCTTTTGTATGGTGAGTTGAAGAAGCTCATGAAAGACTCCAACAATCCTCTTCTCAGATACATCAGTACGCGGATCCAAATGGGAGGCATCGGAGTATGGACAAGTATAGGGGAGCCTCTGCCACTCTTTTAACCACTCCATGCACTTCCTCTTGAGCCCAAAGCCCCTAGTGAATCTGATTGGAAAGGCTAAGCAGCCACTGTTAAGATCTTCTTCCTGTTGTTGTGAAGCAGAATTCTTCTGCAATTCAGACACAGCAAGGTCATCATCCCAGATCTTGAGCTTCAAGCCGTCTCGTTGATCAGGAAGGCGGACAAAAGAGAATACATCAGGGTGACGAGGAATAAACGAACGATGATAATCATATGGCAATCCAAAGTCCCATCTCAGCTGGTCTATGGTTTGTAAAGGAAGAGTCCAATCTCTGGTGAGCATGAAGAGTTTGTGGAGCCTATTGAGTAGATCCCTCTTATTTTGCTCAAGGACGTGGAGTTCTTCTTTGCGTAGTTCTAGAGCTTCACGAGTTAAGCTGAAGCATGGGACACGAGTTCCACCAGTGTCGAGAATATGTGACTCAAGAAAAATGGAAGGGTATCTCCTAATAAAGGTTGAGAGCTTGAGATCTCTGGGGAGACCTAGTTGTCCATGATGACGGGAAAGGTGGTATATAGGAAGGCAACTCTGAGGGGCAGAGGATAGAAGGGTAACAAGAGTGCATGCTGCTTTGAGATCCTTCTCGACAGTCACAACAGTATCGAGCGTCTCATCTTTCACCCATTTCAACTTTACGTTCACCAAACTACACTTCTGCTGATAACTAAATCCAGACTGAGATTTACAGAGAAAGCCAGAGCTTCCAACCTTGTTGAATATAAACCACCTACTCGTCATATTCTTCTAATGATATATTGATCAGCAGCATACTCCAGATTCAAAGCAACGTATGGTCCATCACGTTGAACCCAAACAGTAGATCTGCGGAAGTGAAATATTGATGTTGGTATGGGTTGAATCAATGTGGATCATTACGGATAACAGAAACTCTAAAACTGCATCAAATAGAAACTACAATAGTCTCTCAAGTATAAACTAATAATTATTCACTGGAGGTTGAGTGATATTTAAATTCATCTAACCAAATGGGGCTAGCTCAAATTAGTCTAGGACTCAAAGGTGTGTGTGAGCGTGAGGATTGTGTTATATGTTTGAGTCTAAGGGAGACACAAAATAGGTATCTTATAATATATATATATATAAATTCATCTAGTTCTGACTAGGATTACGCTTCTGAGCTCAATAAGTTGACAACTTGCTCAAAGGAGGATATTCAAGGTGATCATCGAGACAAAATATTATAATTATTCATATGTGTGACAGGAGTGATCCGAACACAGCTAAGTTGGACATTTTAGTAGACATGTTTTGATTTTGATTAACTCGGGATCCGCTAGGTGGGAATCAGACATCACAATGAAAACTCCGAACCTTTTACATGATATGAAAGGAGGGGGAAAAACTGTAGTACCACTTAAACCAGAAAGCTCACAAATCTTCTTCAAGCAGGTAATTGTAGAAATTCAGCGCAAATATGAAGGAACACACTTTAGCTTATTATTAGTCCCTATGGCATATATTTTGCAGATAATAATGTGATTAAGACATTAATAAAAGAAAGAAAGGGCATTGCGTACTATTTGAAAGAGATAAAAACTGATTAGTGCAGAAAGCAGAAAGAAACCTTGCTAACTGCAAAAAGATTAGAATGTTTAACCGGAAAAAAAAAAAAAAAGAAAAAGAAAAATATTAGAATGCATCTGGTAACTTTTTTAATTGGGACAAGGACTTCTCTCATTACAGAATAAGTTTTGTCTTCTCTCATTCCTCTCATACAAAGCACAAGAAGTAAATAATCCCCCTCTTCCTCTCCATTTTGCTTCCCTAGGTTATGTACCTCTCCTTTCCTATCCTCTCTTCCTCCTACGAAACATTAGCCTCTAAATAATGAGCATAAATATACCACATTCTATCGACACTTAAATTGGTAGGTTTCTGTTTCAAAACATTGTGCTGGATATTAATTTCACAGCTGAAAGCTTGAAGATATTTGATGCATGATTTACTAGCTTCACGAACAAGAAAAGTACATTTCGACGGAAGCAAATAAGAAAAACGGAGTTAAAATGAACAGCTTCATATTGGTGTATCGGACATGCTAAATGTTCTGCTATAATGGCCATGAACTCACCTTTGTCAGTGCTCGACAGCATTGAGGTGTCAGAACCAAAACCAATCCAATTTGCCATTTGCCACAGCCACGGCCACACCACATTCAGATTTAGTGTAACACGAACCTTCGCAGCCTGTGCAAGATGAAACGTAAGTTAAGCAAAGGCAACCAATCCTAATGGAAATATAAGCTTGTAGACAAGAAAGAGTAGTCTTCTAAATTTTATTTTATTTTATTTTTTTTTTTTGAGATTTGCTCTCTCACTCTCTCTCTCTCAGATATATGATAGTCTATGCGCGCCCTCTCCACTGAATACAGATACCCTTGTCTCGGAAAATTACAAAACATGAATAATAAAGAAGTGGTCAGCTGTCATCTATATATTATCGGAACTAGTCTTTTAGGACATGCATCAAACACTTGACATTCATTTCTGATTATAAAGAGCAGTAGCCAAAACACAGAAAGACGATATTCCATGTCCCAGAAACTACTCAAAAGACTCTCTCTTTGCCTAAATTCACAACTTGGATGTTTAAGGCGACGGACCTGTTGCTTCTTTCTGGGGAGTTTGAAACACTCATTGATGATCTTCAGTGATTGTGAAGCTGGGTAATGTTGGAGTGGAACGGCTGGGTTTATCCTTGTTCCAAGTTTTGGTATTACAAAATTTCAGAAAAGAAGGAAAATTTATTTGGACAAGAGACAGGAGAAAAGAGACAAGAGACATGAGACATGAGACATGAGACATGAGACTGGTTTGGTTAAGTTATAAACGTTAAAACGAGATTTATAGATATTTGGGATTTGCTTATTATATTAGTAGATTATATTTATTAATTGAAGCATAGCCTATTAAGGCCTTTCTCCGCATCCAACGGTCAAAAATAGGCCATTTCTTTTTATATTATATATAAAGCACAGGAACAGAACAGAAGTATATCCTATCTCATCGTCATCAATATTTTGCCTTCCCAAAACAGATTATTTATATAAAATAAATGAAAGAATGATTTTTCACAAAATTTGAAGAGTGAAATGAAATGGAAATGCGTACCCAAGTGATGCCGGTGCTTCAGCTCCCATCGTCTTCTTCCTCACAGAGCCTTGCACTTGCAGTCTTCTTCCACCGCTACAGTCCCAATGGCGCTAGACTCTCGGCTCGCAGACTCGGCATCCATTCTGCTTCAGCCCCAAACAAAAGACGCTCCTTGGTCCTCGCCAGCGGGGAAGACACGGCCTCAACTTCAACTTCGGTTTCAGCTTCCGCTTCTCCTCAAGAAGACGAGGCCGACCCTCAAGACCTCGAATCCATTCGCCAAATCAAAAGGGTCTCTTTCATTTTTCATCTTCTTCCTCTAAAAACCCATCCATCCATTATTCTCTCTCTCTCTCTCTCTCTCTCTCTCTCTCTCTCTCTCTCTCTCTCTTTTCTTACTCTTCTTCTCTCGATATATATATATATATATGTTTCAGGTATTAGAGCTTCTCCGCAAGAACAGAGACATGCTCTTTAATGAGGTATATGTATTCCTTTCGTCTTTCAGAAATGAATTAGCTCTCTCAGTTATAGTTATTATTATGGTTAGCTAATTTAATTCAAATACCATTTGTAATCAATCGTAGGTTAAGCTAACTGTCATGATTGAGGACCCAAGAGAAGTTGAGCGCAGGAGACTGCTTGGCATCGATGAGCAAGATGGCCCAACAAGGGACGATTTAGTTACTGCTTTGGAACAAGTGAGTGAGTTCCATTCCATTCTTTTGGGGTTGAGCCCGTCTCTCTATCTATTCCCTCGTCTTAATTCACACAACAATGAACTAAGCATCCAAACTTTCAGCTTTGGTTTTCCTACTAGTATTTTATGGGGACGCCACCCTTACCTTTGTATAATATAGTTGTTTCTAGTCTGAGTTATATTATGCGGAACCATAAACCAAAGCAAGAAGGTGCTTATGTATAAGGACTTCAATCTTTTCATCATCTCCTCTAGTAGAACAGTCCTTTTTCGTTCAACTTCTTTGTTATTGTGGGAAATATGTACCAGCTCTCAACTAGATAAGCTGAAGAAAAGTTCTTTTCTATGCATTAGGCTTGTCGTTTAGATTTTTCTGTTATTCTGAATGGCACTGAATTTGAATATATTTGCTTAGTCTAGTGCATGTTCTCTACTCACTGTCAATTTCCTCATTGTTGCCTTGTAAAAGTCTTTCTAAGTGATGGACTATTTTGTAAAGTTCTCTGCTAGCTATTATTACACCATAGCTCTCACCAGGCTAACTGCTAGAAGGGTCTCAAAGACTGGGTTGTTTAAAGTTAATAGAGCTTCAATGGGAGATAACCTTTGGAATTTTGTGACAACCTTTGGAATTTTGCAATTGTTGGCTGGCCTCTTAACAACATGATGCTAAAGCAATTAGTCTTGAATTTTATTCCTCAAGGCGGCAACTATACTTCTGGATTTCTCCTTAGTTTCTGTGTTTCAGGCTTGGTAATTCTTCAAATTGTGCTTTTTTCTTTTTCATGTCTTTGGCTTGTTCAGTTGATTTCTTTTGGGCCCAAGCATATGCATAAACATCGAGGCGCATACATGAAGGGGAGTGTTAACTAAAACCAGCATTGGCACAGCTTGTTTTAGCTTCAGTTTTGGTTGTTTGACATTATTAAGTATGTTCTTGAAGAGTGCCTACTTCAGTATGAAACCTCTAATAAAAATGTTGAATTTCTTGTACATGGTGCTATATCTTTGTTGACATGTGAATTTACATGTAGTATATACAATGCATTACTCTATAGTTTTACAGTTTCTTGCTACTCTGTAGTATTATAATTTCTTTTTGTTACACCTCTTTCTTTTTCCTTTCCACTCTCCCCTTTTTTTGTTTCATTTGTTACCTTATCAACTACCAAAAGAGACGAGTAAGATGACACTGCTTTAACTCACCTATAAACTGAAAATTGATCGAGAGATTTTATGTAATGTTGTGGTTTCTATATTTTCCCCTTTTATAACTGTATCTTGAAAGTAATCTTGATTTCTAGTTATTTTGTGTATGGTGTTGTCAACCATCGTATTCAAAGAAGATAATTTCTCTCTCATTTGGAAAATACTAAAAATGTGTTGGTTCCTTGTTGAAATTCTTAAATTTATTAGGTAAATGAAGGAAAAATCCCAGAAAATCGTGCCGCTCTTTGGCTGCTTGCAGAGGAAATGATTCAATGGCCCAATCTAGAGGTATTATTGTAATTTAAGCTTCGTAATATTAGGTTTTTTCTTTATAAGAAGCACTAGTTGAGATGTTAGATTATGGAAAAGCTTAAACCCTTAAATGACCAGATAATGTTTACTGATGCAAACTTCTTTGGAGTATACTATTTAGCTTTCCATGCTTCTCTTGCATTTTTTCTTCTCTCTTCTCTCTGGACCTTTGAGAAAGAATAATATAGTCTGAGCATGTCTTGGAAGATGGAGTCAAGCTCTTCTTGTTGACAGTTTCAAGAATACTATGGGTTTTCTGTTCCAATTGTCATAAACAATTTGATTTAGGGTAGGTGGAGAAAAGAAGAGAGAAAGAGAACAATAGACAGAGAACTTCTAATTTCATATAACAAGTTTGAAATGGCTTAGGCCTCTCTATGTGGATGGGCAAGTAAACAATCTAAAGGAACTAGGAAATTAATCTTAAAATAATTCATAATATCCAAATGACAAGATAGTATGAAATAACTATCTAATAGTTGCCAACTCTCTTCTTCACAAACTTTAGTTTTCCAATATATGTACGAGAATAGGCACAGTGATTAGGGTTACACGTCTCTCGGCTACTTATCACTTGAATATCAAAGCTAAGAGGCTTAGAAGATTTAGAGAGATGTTTTATTGATCAGGAATGAGGGAGTACTTATTAAATGTTAGAGTATAGCACTATAATTTAGTGTTCTTACAAAGCTAGTGGTTTGGCTTTTTTTCTGTCCTAATTCAGTCGATTATATTAGGAAAATGGCTAACAGAATATTATGTGGAGATTGACGAGTGGAGAGTCTGTACCAGGGAGGCGTATCTCATGGCGTGAGCTTATAAAAAATGTATTAATATTTGTGATGACTGATGAGATTAGATGATTGCTTTGTTTTGAAGATTCATGATGGTTTGAAGGTGAGACTCTGGTAGGATGTGTGATGCAGAACATTTTTCCTGCAATGCGTATCCATTTTTATTTAAGTTTCTTAGCTGATAATGAGGCTGACATCACTTTCTAGGTAGTGGAGGTATAGGTATAGGTATTCATTGGAATCTCTAATTGGCATGGCCACATGGGAGTGTTATGGAGAAAGCTACAGTGGTAAAGTTCTCTTAAAAGTTATTGCAATAGCTGATAACTCTTTTTTTGGTGGTTGCGGGGATGTCTTATGGAGGCTTTGATAAAAGAGTCCAAAATCAACCAATAAACAAGTGCAGTTAACAGGATATCTTACAAGGAAGAGGAAAGAAATTTATGGGACCTCTTGATGTAAATGAACAAAAAAAGAAGTTGAAACTTGAATTGGAAAATTTGTAATAGAAGAGGTGATATTTTTTATATACATAATAAATTATTGTCAAGTAAGTGATAGGTAGAATAAAATTCGTCTTTAACAGGGTCACTGAAGAACTATAAATAGGTCTGAACATTTTCTTGTGTTATTATGGTGGGCAGAGTGCAATTACGTACACACTCGGGTTGACTAAGCCGCCCTACCAAATCAATCTAATTTAGGAAACTAATAACTAATTAGAGTATCATAGAGAATAAATACAAAATATTCTAAGCTGTATGGAATCTCAGATCCTATGAGTTATGTTCATTATGACAGCTGCACCTTACCTATCAAATCTTTTCCATAACTAGTTACAGCTATGGTCCTAAGACGTTGATCAGCCAAAACTTGCTTTTATGAATGTTGTGATTATTAGATAAGTACTGAGTTAGGGAAATTTGATTATTCGCTTATTTTATATTTCTTTTTAGAATATGAAAATTTGTAGGATAAAAATGTGAAGCGAATTTGACGAAACACGTGGATTTTGAGAAGCTAAAGAAGTTCAACATAATCAAGTATTAGCACAAGTTAGAAGAGTGACACTTATGATAACATTTGCTAGGACTAAAAAGATAAAACACAATTACTGTGGAACAATGCAGTATTTGGTTAGAGAGAAATAAGAGAATTTTAACACAGCATTTTTTCTACACACTGTTTCTTGTCTAGGTTGAAGCAGAAAAGAAAAAACCTAGCAAATCCCTGTATGCAAAAGCAACGGATACCGGTGTTGATCCTCGAGAGGCTGCTAGGCGACTCAACATTGACTGGGATACAGCAGCTGAGATTGAAGATGCTGATGTAAAGGATGAGACAGAAGTGCCTGCGGCTCTGGTTTGTTACTATACCCTTCTCCTCAAAATCTGAGATTATTTCTACTTTTCAAGCATCAGAATTAACAAATGCGAGCTGTGATACTGTTTTTTTACTGCCAATTCTACACATACAACGAGATAAGATTCTCTCCAGATGAATGGAAAACCTACATTACATCACAATATTGGTCAGAAGACTTATGTTGATGATTACTACAGTGAAAAGATGATAAAATTAACTCACTTCCTTATTTTAATAATGATAAGAATATTATATTTGGCACCTTGCCCGGCTCAAGGGTAAGGCCCCACCTTAAGCCAAGGCCTCATATCAAATTCACTCTCTATTTCAAATACGTTTTTCAGGCCCGGGCCCCTGGATAGACATGTAGCTTTATTTTTAATGCTATTTTTATTCTGTTTGCAGCAAAAGAATCCCGCATATGTAGCAAAACTGTCGGCTATTTTTCTTCTTCCTTAAAATTATTAAAGTTGTTCTTTATATATATATATATTGGAAGAACATAATTTCTTTTTATTTGGAACTTTCCTTCTGCTTTTAACTAGTGAGTGCCAGTTTAGCAAATTAAAATTCTTTTCTTTTCCTAAGAATTTTTGCTTTAGGCTCCATTGTGTATGATGATGCTTTATAAATTGGATTTTTATGTGAGCTGTACAAATCAGAATCTAGAGTTATCAACATTCTGCATTAGCTGAGCTTGAGGGTGTTAATAAGTTTCTCGCTTTTGCAGGGATATGGAGCACTGTACTTGGTCACGGCTTTTCCAGTCATCATAGGCGTTTCAGTTGTATTGATTCTGTTTTATAATTCTCTCCAGTAGATATGATCCATCTAACGTACACTGTATAATCTACGCCAGTGGATCCATCAACTTTATTGTATATCTATATCCCAATCATGAATATGAATGATTTCCTTATAATGAAAAGTTGTGTATCACTATCATCATCACTCGGTGGTTCGTTTATTATCATGTTTTTTCATTCTTTGATTCTCGTTGTTTATGTTTTATCTATTATTTTATAGTAGCATTGCCTTTGGATTGGTCACTAATGTTTCTTACTCATTTTCTTGCATGCTTGCATGTAACAAATTTAATATGGTACAAGTTGAAGCAGGCACATCATGCCTTATTTATTATTTTATTCTGTATGCTTCTAGGGGAGTTAGCTGCTGCCTGCTCTATAGACGTGCTTGGAGGCCAAATGTCAACTCCCAATAGAATATTATAAAGAAAATCACTAAAGGATTCCCGTTTTAACTTTGCTTAGCAGTTACCTTCTCTCATTAACATTTATATTAAACTCTGTTTACAGAACATGGACAACACTACTACCATTTGGTGCTAAAATGCAGCCCACGTTTTCAGTCTCCTGGGTCTTGATCGTCCTTTTTAAATAGCTCAATCCCGCAAAACCATTCTCATACTACTCCTCTTCATCACCAATCTTCTCCATGTCTCCTCCACCTTCAGATAATGCATTTTCTGCCCCAAACCACAGTATCCGCAAACCAGATGATGAGAACTATTTCTACAGAAAAGGTTCTTTAGTGGTTCAAGAGTTAAGGTACTTGGCCGAGAATGAGAGCTTGCAAAAGGAGAAGCAGATTTCAATTGACCCGATTTCGCTACGAGAATTGCCTGTTGTTGCTACAGCTCCTAAAGGGACTGGCTTGTTGGAATTACCACCCTCGCTTCTGCCCGGAAAACCCAAGTTTCTGAGCTGCAGCCTCCCGAACTCAGCCAACTCGTCGCCTCGGTTCAGCACATCTCTGCTGAAGAAGAGATGGAAAAATGAAAGCCAAAACCAACCTCAAATCCAGAGTCCGGCATCTCCTCTTCAAAACACAGTGGGAGAGAAGCAGCTGAATCTTCCCTTGGAATATTACTTGAGGAGGAGCAAGTCTTGTGGGGAAGGAAGAACATATTGTCCATCGGATGACTTTGATCTTTGGCTGCACAAACCAGATGTTTCCGATCCATTTGACAACAAGAAGCACTGCAGCAGTTTCTCTAAAGCTGATGATCATCAGATGATCAACAAAGCCAATCACCTCAACCAGAACAGCAACAACAACAACAACAACAACAACAACAACAACAACATGGATTTGTCATCCGACGACGGGTTCAAATGTGGCGCGTGCTTGTTCCTGCCAGGATTCGGGAAGGCGAAGCCAGTGAGAGCACCAAGAAAGGAGGAAGTCGAAGTGGAGAATGTGATATCGAGGACAGTGTCCTTGGAGAAGTTCGAATGCGGATCATGGGCTTCATCTGCCATAGGGGACGTAGACTCCACGAACCACTATTTCGATCTTCCAATGGAGTTGATTCGGAGTGGAGCCAACGACGCACACTCGCCGGTTTCCGCAGCCTTCCTTTTCGACAAAGACCTCAAAGGGGTTCTGAAGCATGGCTTGTCAAGATCAACGGCTCCAGCTGCAGCCAGGAAATCCCACGAGTCGGCTCGCCATGTTCGTTTCTCCACAGCTTCTCCTACGTCAGACCCTGCTTCGCCAGCTTCTTGCATTACGCCTCGCCTGCGCAAGGCGAGGGAGGATTTCAATGCTTTCTTGGAAGCTCAGAGTGCATGATTCATCTTACTTTCATTAATTTATTTGATGCCATTTTAGTCTATGTTGAGCAATGATATGCAGTATGAGAGATTTTTGTTTGGCTACTATGTAGTTTGCATTGGCTCACCAACTTCTTGCATTACAAAATGAGTTTAAGAATGCTTCTTTTGGAGCACATTGGTGGAAAGAAATCTATAAAGTCAGAGGGTTTCTTTTGTAGGTCTTGGAGTTTTTAAGGAAAAGTTGTTATTCCAAACTTGCTTTCTTTCCTTGGGAGACTGATGCTCTTGTCATATGGCATATGCATTGTTTTGTTTCATCTATCTTCAAGTTGTTTAAAAAAGGGGTCAACTGGGGATATTTCAATTGGTCCAAAGCTTGAGGGATGTGTGTGTGAATTTGAGGGGTCAGGAGTTCAAATCTTGACAGAGTGTGTGTTATTTTTCTTTAAATTTGTAGCAAGTGGTGGTCATTAGTTAAATCCTATTTTTTTTTTTTTTAAAAAAAGTTGTTTAAAGAAGTGACTTTTTTCCCTTTTCCTTTGGAAATTTTGTGGAAGGAAATAAGTAAAAATTCACGAGGAAGGAAACTATGAACGACTTAATTTCTAGAACAATTTTTTTCCCACGTGGCATGCACTTCGACAGTCTTACGTCTCACGGTGCGTGAACCACAAAGAAATCTTTCCTTGTAAGGTCATAGTCCTCTAACACTAGGAAACACTCGTAAAGTGTTCAACTTCTATTTCCTTTCTAACATGAGATGAGACTAAAAGCACATAGGATGTTTAACCAAGAAACTCGGTCTATATATTTGAACAGCAATGTAAACAGTTGTAACTTGAGAGTTAACAATTCGAACACCTTAACATGTGAATGGAAAAGGACGAACATTTGTTGTCAAAATAAGGGATAAACAAATAAGATTAGTTAGGTTCAAAATACAACTTTTTAAGCCAATGATGCTTATTTAATTTAACAATGCTATACATCTTACTAAATTATCTAGAAAAAAATAACTTGACACACTATATGACTAGAGTATTAATGTAGTAGTTTTTACACCCAAGGCCGTATGGTGATTAAAAAAAAAAAAAGGAAGAAAAACTCTCATTCATAAATATTATAAAAAATAAGTCTTACCGGCATGTCACTTTTT
>JXTB01000346.1:67962-80268 GCA_002914805.1 Parasponia andersonii | reverse complement strand
CGTTGTCAAATGTTATAGCAAAATGTCTAGTACATATTTTTATATACCAAGTGTAAAATTTTATATATCAAGTACAAAAACTTATCTACATAGTACATTTCAGTATAATAACTGAAATTGATAGATATGTTTATCTACCAAATGTAAAAATATATATACGTAGATATTTAGTTATAAAATTTTAAAACATCTACTTAATCAAATTTAAAATATTGGTTATTCACCTAAATTTCTCTATACTTTAAAGTTTGGGCCATTTGTTTATTAAATTTGTCAGGGTTTCTTACAAAATTTTAAGCCCAAACTACCAAAAATTAAAAAATTTCGGATGAGTTGAATATTTTAAAAATTCCAGATTAATTTAGAAAAATATTAACTTTAAATATTTTTATAAAAATGACATTTTTAATAAATATTTACAAAAATACTATTTTTTTTTCAAAATTGATATTTTTCAATGGTATTCGATATAACTAGTTGGGTTGTTTAGGGTAACTAGTCTAGTTGTTTGAAGTAATCAATAAAGTTACCTCAGGTAATTTAGCCAGTTACCTCAAGTATCTCATAAATTAATAAAAAGTGATATTTTTCTAAATTCTTTAAAAATAGTATTTTTTTTCTAATTAAAATCTGGGATCTTACAACGAGTTTCAAAATATGGGATTTTTCAATTTTTTTTTGAAAAGTTACCATAAAAATCAAATTTTCTCAATTTATTTGGCTAGATGAATCTTATATGCGTATTTATAAGAAATGGCCTTTTTGTTTTTAAGATCAATTTAAAAATGGTTGTTTTTACACATATTTAATAAATGGCCGTTTTATAAGTTTTATTTTGATAAATAGCCCTTTTTTAGTTGATTTACTTTTTATAACGTAAATTAATTCTTTATAAAATAAATAAATATATTTTGATATATTATAATAATAAATATGCAAAACAGTTTTTTATTTTTTTAAAAAATAATTTTGAAATTATTTAATAGTATTTTGAAAACGACCATTTTTGCAAACTTTGATATGAAGTTCGTTCATTTGGCTAAAAAGCCCATGCAGATTAGCACACAACCTTGACCTTGTTTCCGATGGAGCTTTGGGATTGGAAATGCCATTGTTAGTGACTAGTGAGCCTTCCGAATTCCGATTATGGTCTTAGCAGAGTTACGACAATGCCCCAACAATTACGATTCCGGCATTGGTAGGACTACCGGGCCTCTACATACTTTAAAAGAGAGAATAATCTATACATCAAGATCATTATGTGTCACTAGAGCTAGTTCAAAATGAGAAAACAAACACCCATATTCTAAAAGTCCAAACAACTAAAACGTCAAAAATCTAAATTATATATATGTAATTTTCTCTTCATTTTTGGTGCATACATTGTGTATAAGGTAAGTAGTAGCACATTGTCAAAGTAGAAGCCAGGAGTAGGAGTCTAGGAACGCCCTAGTACAATAGTATAAAAGGGCATCGGCGCGTCGCTTTTGGTAATATGGACATTAGTGCGAAAAGAACAACATTAGTACTAATTGATCACGCGTATGTTGTATATATGCACATATTAACATTTAATGGACCAAGGAAAATATTAGGCATATATATAGTTGACAAATGTTATATCATGTATTTCTCTCAGAAATGGAGATTTGTGGTACTCTCAACATCATGATACTTTCCTATTTAGTTTGGTGGAAATATGCAAGTCACAACAAGCCCCCCTTTTTCAACTCAAATGTGAAGCTTATGACTTTATTGTCCTCCACAAAATTGACTACATAGCAACTATTTTAGGTGCAATGCATGTTACATGTCATAAACACCATGCAAGTTCCCTTATATGAAAATTCACTCCAATTATTGTATTAATTGGGACTAATTCTTCAAAACAGAAGATTATTTAACACAATCTAGCGAGTGTGTCATTGTAATTTTTAGATCATATCTATGCCTTCTGTATGAATGTGAAGTCTGATTGCTATAATTTATTTTATATTTTACTTCTGAAAATTATTTAAATAAAAATAAAAAACAAAAAATTATGTTGCAGTGTAGGGACAGTGGAATGCCAGCCAAGTCCCAAAATGGGATAACAGAAGAGGCGAGCACATCACAGCTACCATGCATGGTGATGGACCCATCAAAATCAAATCAATAACCACCATTCTATAACGAATGGCTTATATTCTTCATGCCCTTTATGTGATTGTGATGAATGTGTCTTCCACCACTGATCTAATCATATCAATTATATATGTTCACTACTCTATAATTAAGGAAAGCAATTATAGACAATGGTCATAATTACTATGTCTTATAGATATATATTAAAGGATAATAAATGCATTAATGAATTTCGGCTTCTTTAACTCACTAAAAACTTATAAATATGACTTGGTATAGCATGGCACCATAATAAATGACTAATATATGGTAGAATTTGATAAACTTTTTCTATCGACATTTTTTTAGTAGTATTTATGTTTTGGTGAATTTCTATGCACGTATAAACTTTCTACTCATGTATTGATATCACCACTTATTTATTTTCAAAAATCTCCTTGATGAAAATCCTATTTGGGTTTACAAGTCTTGTTATAATGCATTGGCATGTTTAAGCACCTTGTTCTCCCAATTTCAGTTTAGAAGAGAGATATGCATTTTGTTTTACTCAATTTATAGAGGATATGTGTCCAAAAAAATAACATATCCTCCATAAATTAGGCAAAACAAAATATACATCTTGTAGCATTTTTTTTAGTTGACACCTATAAAGGTGCTTTTTAAAAAAAAAACTTTTAAATGGGCATGTGATTTTTTTTGACAAAAAAATTGAAAGAATCGTATCTAAAGGAAAAATAAGATACAAAATAGTATAGTTAATTCTATAAATCAAGAGATATATACTTCTCTTCTAAATATATGAATATTTAGACCAAAGTAGATCTATATTAGAATCTAATAAAGTTTTTTAATTCTTACTTTTGTTTTGAACGAAAATGATAATCCCGACTCTTTTTTTATTTTTTTAAACAATAATTTCTTTTTGTTTCTAATTTTAGTCCTGTTGAGATAAGCATTTTTTGGGCAAGTACTAATTGACAATAATTTTAGATGGAAAATATTAAAATAGATTAACGTGAAATAAAAATATAATAATGAAGACCTAAAAGTCACAAATAAGATAATAAGGACTTATTAGTAAAAAAAAACTAACATAAATAATTTTTTTTACTAATAAAACTAATATTAGGGGACTTCAGGGGGTTTTGCTTTAAAAAATTAAGTTCAAGGTTAATTTTACTAATTTATTCCGAGTTCAAGAGGTTTTACTCTAAAAAATTGAGTTCAGGATAATTTTACTAAATTATTCCGAATTCAGGTGATTTTAGTAATAAAAAGCCTTTTTAAAAATAATCAATATATCCACGACGAATTTTAAAATTTATAAGTTTTACATGTAACTTTTTAAAAAGAAATCAAGTTATGCCTTAATAATTAAACTTTTAATCATACCCTTGTATTTCATGGTTAAAAAAGTTTAATAATTACTTCATTCTTTATGTTTGAGTAAATAAAATAATTTATTTTTTAACTCTTCAAATTATTTTGGACCTAAATTAATTTTAAAGACACAACTAAATTCAACTAAACTCATTCATAAAGAGAGAAAAATATATTTTAAAAAATAGAAAAATCTAAGAAGAAAAGAATTCCAAAATATTTTTGCCCTCACTTAAAAAAATTCTTGGCTTCGCCAATGCTTATATGTGAAAGAGTTTTAAAGAGTATAAATTATAATGCATTTATTGGCTTGCCTTTGTACTTTTTTAGTAAGAGCACCGATCCAGTAAATATTTTTTTTACTTATACATAGGTATTGCTTTGATTTATGAAAATTTATTATACATATTTTTTTATATTAAAAAATAAGAGAAAAAAATAATATTAATGATTCATATTTTTTCATACACCTCATTATAATCGTTGGATCACTATTAGATGATGATCCAACGGCTAAAAAAAATACTTACATAGTGGAAAAAAAATACTTGTTGGATTGGCTTATATACATTTTTTTTCTGCAAAGTGAAAAATGAAAAAGAAGTAAATTTACCAGTACATTTCGTTTGTAAAGTCACCAAGGTGCGATTTAAACAAATTAATTCTCTACTGTAACAATCACAAGGAGAGCAGGCCTAACCAACCGCAGCTGCTTTAGATATAATTGCCATAAAATCTGGCATCAAATTAGCATAAAGTTTTGATGAACTCCTGCTGGCATTCTTCATTGCCAGCCTCAGAGGCAGCTTCATTGATACATAGAGTTACTCTTTTGCCTAACATAGACATTGAACACTGCACAACATACACTGCAATATTTATAAATTATAGGCACACCATCTTAATTTCAATTAATGATTTGCCAGCCCTTTCATGTTTAAAAAGCAAAACAATTATTGGACCACCAACTCTACTCAAAAAGAGTAGCAACTTTATATCTGGCCACATTCTGGTAACAAACAGCCTTTGCCCTATGGTGTTTGGCCCCAATTTATGGACTTTGGAAATGGTATTCATATTTACTCTATTGTTTTCACTAACTAGTTAGCAGTCACTCTCAAGTTTTTGTTCTCTTCTTGTTGAAACCATTGTTATTAGGTCTTGTGGAAACTTAAATTAACTTCTTCTTTTGATCTTTATACTTACTTTCTCTGTCTTATCTCTTTCAAAGTAGTCCTCCTTAACTCAAGTACACTCCTTGATTTCTATTCAGAATAATGAAGCCTAAGAGTCTCTTTGGAGCAAATTAATACTTGAACTAAGCCTATATAAATGTCATGAAGCAGCTCCGCCTCCGCAAGGCCTAACTTTGTGGTATATAGGAGTTTAAGTTCACACATCAAAGGTGGCCTCAAAGTCAAGTCACAAACTAGCTAGCTATTCTCGTTTCCATTTGATTATCAGTTCTTTTAAAAGTAGACGGTATCATAAAATTTGATAATGTTCAAGAAAGAGAAAAGTATGCATGAATTAAAGGAATGAAGATCAAAGACAAAGTCCAATAAAATGAAAAAAAAAAAAAAAAAGGAGTGGAGGAACCTTAAAATACAAGCGAAGGTGTAAAATACTGACTTTATAATAAGTAGGAAATTGTCTTCACCGAATCATGATTCGTTCTTTTCCATTCCCTTCTTTCTCTTATTCTCTTTTATCATTTTTTGCTTTCTTTGCTTTGGCTTTGGTTAAGGACGAGACATGTCACCCACATGCTATCTTTGACTTTGGTCAGTCGGGGTCGGGGTAGATAAAGCAAACACTTTCCAAGGCAATTGAATTATTCCAAATTCCACATAGTACACTTTGATCAAACACAAAACAAAACTCCATCCAAAACCTTTTATCAATCAACAAGGCACAAATAAATGCATCAAAATTTCATAATAACAAAGTAGGAAAGCAAAGCAACCAAGAAAAAAGCAGCACATTTTCCATAAAATTTCACTAAAGCCACCTATGTGAGGGTGGTGCAATGGGGGGTCCCCATTTACCGACAGTTCAATCAATCCAACTAATCTTGGCTTTATTATATATAATATTCTAAAAATAAAGAATCAGAATACTAAGAAAAAATTTTAAAAAAGAAAAGAGCTCTCATGTGATATAATGTACCACCTGTATCTATATGCTCGAAGACAAAGAAAGAAAGCTATATTACAAGTAAGAACCTTCCCTAGCTCTCCCATATCCAAAGAATTCCTCTCTCTTGTACACGGTCCAATCTAATCATAGAATACCAAAACAAAAACTACCCACAAAAATTAAATAAAAAAAATAAAATAAAGGGTATCATATAATTATTGACGAGTCTTCTGTAATCTTGGTCCAATCATTTTCAGCTCAAACTTCTTGACGGAACCGGCAATGTCCCTCATGGTGGTGTCCATGACATAAGGGTTGTTTTCAAAGGTAATCTCAGTCCAGTTACCGAGGTTCCGGCAGGGTTCACGGCGCTGCGCAATGGTGCCGTGGTAGTGGAAGTACTTGATCCGACCCTCCGTCTTGTGGGTGGTCTTGCCAGCCAGGTTCTGTGACATGTGAACCCCTGTTGCATACAGGCTGCGCGGCTGCACCGCATACTTGCGGTCCCTCCTTATTCCTCTCTTCACGTCTCTATATACAAGCTTCTCAAACCCCCATTTCCTGCAAATTGCAATGCAATGCAATTTTATGTTCACATTTCCATTAAGTCAATCGATCACATCACTAATCTGAACTAAAGAATACAGTTCAGTGGATTACCGACTATTCATACACTGTTATATCATATCATAAGAACACAAGACAAATCGTAAATTTTTTTATTAGACCAAAGTTTACATCAACAAATAACGAAATCTAGCATGTTGTTACTGAATTTTGGGCTTTAATGTCTTATTTGATCAATCCGAGTCACTTTCTAGTTCTATTTCCCCATCGTTGTTCTGGGAAAAAATTATTCAAAATCATGAAAGCTTCCATGATCTTTTCTCAATTGCAATCACGTAAAGCTAATAGTTAAAAATGAACCGTTAGTTTCCCCATAATAATTAAAATTCAGGGTGATTCTACCTCCCAAACAGTCGTAAGAAATTAATCCTATTCTCAATTATGTCAGTATATCCACTTAATTACACCTTCATGAATACAACGTTCCAGGTCTAGATTAACATCATTAACCATTGTGAACTTTCGATCATCTCATAGAATACGAAAGAAACAAGAATAGTAAAATGCTGGCTCTAATTATTCGCTAAGCTGAAGAAAAATTTAAAGGAAACTACGAATTATTAAATGCCAGTAAAAAGGGGTAAAATTAGTCAAATAGGTTTTCATTGTGATAAATTGCAAACCACTTTATCATGACCAAAAAAACCAACTTGGCATTATTTTGATCATTCTAAAGGTCGTGAAAGATAAATTAACATCAATGATTGATAGTACTCGTCCATAAACAGGCTAACATACTACCAAAAAAGAAAAGGGGTTTAACAAAGTCACAATCATGAATAAGGAAACAATCACACTTTCAAGAGAAAAAAGTTAAAGAGCCACCCCATCTCCAGCTGCCCCCCTTGAACAATCTAGGAAAGAAGAACATATACCTAAACACGAGAATGTGCTAATACCTCCAAACAAATATACATCACTTGATCTAATATACGTTTTCAACATCAAAATACCAAAATTTTCAATCTTCCCAAAGTTATAACCACATGAAGAATAAGAAAGTGACAAATATACCCAACTAGTTTAGAAAAACAACACCAACATGATACAACATTGCACAAATGGTATCAAATAGGTTTGTTGATTCTAAGAATCGAAACAAGTTGCGAGTAAATTTAATTTTAAATCCCAAAGAATGATATACCAAGCTAGCTAGCTAAAACAATTAACATAGAGTTTCAATTAAATTGGCCCTGCTTTAAAAAAGACTCTCTTCCTCTTGATATGGTCATGGCCGGACCACTAATGACTAATTCAAATATATGCAATGCTAATTAAAAAGAAACAATTAAAAATATTGAGAAAGGCAGAAAAGGAATAAATTAAATTAAGTCGAATCTCTATACCTGTAAGTTTTTCCGGCGTCGGCAGAGAGGCAGAGCTTACTGCTCATAGGCATCTGTTCAATGGTGAATTGAGAATAATCCGAGAGAGAATCCAGGACCGATTTAATGGTGCTCTTGGGTGGAACATAAATGTACTCATCCACATCGAAGAAGAACATCCACTTGGCCATAAACTTGTAGCGATGCAAACAGTCATTGACAACCATGAACTGGTTATGGTAGTACCCATCAAACCTCTCCTGGTCTCTAATGTCCTGCAACGTCACGTAACCAAGCTCCATCCATGGCTTCAGCACCTCCATCACCTCCTCATAGACCCCACCCGCATCGTGTATCACGAAATGAGATCTGGGTCCGAACAGTCTCACATGGTAAGCTAACCATTCCCTCACCCTCTGGGGGCTCAAGCTCCCGTACAACGACGATCCACAGTACAAATAGTCGTACTTCGGCTTGGAGCTGAAAACGGCGGCGTCCAAGCTTCCGGGGGACTCCGTCAGAGCCTCAATCCTGTCGGTGAGGTTGAAGTTCCGGTCACCGGAGCCGGAGGTGGAGGCGTAGAGGACCAACTTTCCACCAGAGTTTTCGGCATTAACATTCTCCGGGAAAGTGCAGTTGACGACGACGACGGTGTAGACGCGGCCGTAGCCCCAATCTGGGAGGATCTTGTACCCAACGGTGGAGATTTGGGGTCCGAAAGAGTTGAGATAAGGGACCCACCGACACTCATAGCTGGGTCTTCCGTAGACATGGAGTGGCTTGGAAGCTAGACCAACAATGGCGAATGTGTTGAGGCCGCCTCTGTAAGCTCCCATGGTGATGAAGTTGTAGGCCGCGGCGCCGTACGGATTGAAGACCCTCTTGAGGGCACCATTGGAAAGGACCCTTTCTTCCTCGGTGGCGGGCGGGGGCGGTGGCGGTGGAGGTGGAGGTGGAGGTGGAGGTGGAGAGGGCGATGGGGAAGGTGACGATGACGGTGACGGCGACGGTGACGGAGATGAGGAAGAAGAAACGACGACTTCGTTTTGGAGTAGAGATATAGGTAAAGAAGAGGAAGAAACGAGGTCGTTAGTAGTAGTAGTAGGAGTGGCGACTCTGGAGATGCAGACGCGGAGATCAGAAGTGGAGATGGTGAAACGAGAAGGAAGGAACTGAAGAAGAGTGGCGATAGTACAGAGTATGAGGAGAGCTGTTAGTAAGAGCTTGAGCTCAGCGGCGTAGCTCCATACAACCTTCACTAACACCTTCTTATTACCATTATTATTATTATTATTGTTATTGTTATTGCTAATATTACTCTCTCTCTCTCTCTCTTTCGCCATTGTTATAACTTCTTCAAGCTCACAACACAACAATGCGTGTCTGATTTAAAGCCTTTTTTTTTTTTTTTTTTTTTTCTCAGTAGAGAGAGAGAGAGAGAGAGAGTTGCAGAAGAAATGAGAAAGAGGGTCTCTAGAAAGAAAGATAGATAGATAGATAGATAGAAGGAACAAGAACACACCCTCTACTAATCCTCTCTGTTATGTCGTTTAATATCGGATAGGATGCCGATACCTTCCATTTCATTTCGTTTCATTTTCTTTCGCTTTTTCTTTGTTTTCACTTATGATTTAGGAAAGCGTATTTCGTTTTGTTTTTTTGTTTTTTTCATTTATTTATTTTAGTTGTCAATTAAATCCCATGTGGGTGTATGATTATTATTCTGTGGTTTTGGTAAGGTAACTAAAAATAAACATGAACCAAAAAAAATAAATAATAAAAAGAAAAGAAAAACAATTGGGTCGTGAATGTAATTATTGGAAAGAATGGGGGGCTTCTGAATTTAGGTAAGGGCAAAAAAGTAAACCAAAAAAAGGGTGACCCTCTGTATCTTTTGGGACTCGTTTCGCTTTCAAGAGGAAGAGAGAGGCATTAGAATTATATTGGGTAAATATTATTATTATTATTATTATTATTATTATTATTAGACCAAGAGCTGGAAGAACCTGATTATTATTTGAGTGGAACGAGGGAGACTAGAATCTGAACACTTTCAGTTTTTGATCACCAAAAATAAGTAATTATTTGTATATAGACTTGTGGAGGGATTTTCATTTGCCAACAAATCAAAAAAAAAAATAAAATAAAAAATAAAATTGTGTGGTACAATTTGATTTTGTACAAAAATAGCAAGTACTGTTTTTCGTATAATTTAAAAGCGATTTTCACAATTTGTTTTGTTACTTAATCCTACTTTTTTTTTATTAATTAATCAATGATTATTGGAGGAGGCCCAAGAAAAGCGGTCCTTTCACACTTCTCAGAGGAAAAAGAAAAAAGAATAAAAGATGTGGGGAAACTCAGTCGTTGGTTTTGTTAACGTATAACAAAAGCCACCTCAAAACAGGTGTCGTATGTTGCTAATTTTATCCTTTTGCGCTTATTACTGCATTTTTCACTATTATATTTCATTTTCTTTTTTTTTGTCCCTTTTCCCGATTTAAAAAAAAAAATCATCCATTTTCATTCCTATTTCTTTCTTTCTTTTTTTTTTTTTTTTTTTGATAAACTCCTATTTCTTAAACTTATGACCCTCCTCGCCTCCTCCTCCTCCTCCTCCTCCTCCTCCTCTGCTTAATTAATTTGCTTTTAATGCCTGTGGTTAGTTACCGTTTTTGCATACTCAACTCGTTCTTTGAAAATAAAACAATGCTCAAGTGATTGGATGTTGCATAGTGATTAGTGAACAATGCAAATGCAAATTAATTAGTTTAAAAAAATACGCGTTCGCATTCATTTAAGGTTCGAATATTTAAACTTAATAAATATACTACTGTTACACGTACGTGATTGTGAAGTTACAATTTTTTTTTGCCGGGAGGTTACAATTTTACTTTGTTTAACAAAGCTTACGCCTATACATCTATATCAATATATATGATAATGGAATCTTTTGCTATCTGACAGCCATATATATTAGAATGCTATTGTTGCATACATTTTACTTAATTGTGTTACATACACTTTTGAAAAAATTAAAAGGTTCCCTATGGCCTATACCATAAATGCATGGTTTTGGATTAAAAATGTATTTAATATTGCTCATGCATCACAATATAGTTACCAAACAGGAATATTATTGTTTTTATGCAGTCTGCATCAAGATTTTATTTTTGATATTTTAAGATAAATTTATTATTACTTTTTGTTTTTCTAATTGTTTTGGCATTTTGAAATGAGATTATAATTAAGGTGGTGTATTTTTAATTTTTATTTTTAACTCGGAAAAGATGGATTCAAACAGGAAGTATATATATATATATATAGCCTGAAGTAGAGAAAAGGTATAAAAAAAAAATGTAATAGCTTCTTTGGTTAGTATTTTATTTAAAAAATTTATAATTTAACTCTTATTTGGTTATAATATATATAAGTATTATATAATATTATTTTTAATTTAATATTAATGATACTCAAATATGCTACATTTGTCCTATAAAAATAAATGTATATTTTCTTTTTATATTTTTATTGTGAATCAAGTCTCGGAAGGAACAATGTTGATTCTAGGATGGGGATAGTAAGGCAGGGTAGGGGCATGTCTGTTTTAATAATTAATTAATTTATTATATTTTAAAATATGGAAGAACGAGAGGCATGAGAACGTGGATGGGGAAGAAAATTGTCAAAATGTTTCTCTTAAAAAATATTTAAAAAAAGAAAGCAATTTAGTCGTGTGTGAGCATGAGCTGTCACAACCACCCTTGTCTTCCTTCCCCTCTTAGCCTTGTAGTCGTGTCCTGCTCTCCTGGGCTGTCAGGGGGAACGCGATTTGACTATTCTGCCCTTCCTCAATCGTAATTTCCTCACAACTTTCGTTTTGAAACACGTATTCTACGCTGCCACGTGGAATTTTCTTTCTCGACCATGTTTCCGTCGGTGATATTGATAGTTTCTTTTTTGGAACGAATTTCGTGAGTCCACGGAAAAAATTCGAAAAAAATAATGACTTTCGTTTTTAATAATTGAAAATAAGGAAAGCGCATAGAATCAGATTTGGAGGGGAGTAGGGTCCACAAAGAGCAACGCGTCAGCCAATAGTCCATGGACGACGCGCCTTTGAAATTGAATGGGGACCGCTTTGGGCCACCCATGCTCTGACCACTGTAGTAGTAGTAGTAGTAGTAGTAGCCCCATACGCACTTTTTTTAATTGTAATAATACATAATAGTATGTGAAATTTAGTGTATTACCCTTTTTACCCCTAGTTACGGCCTCTTTGATACTTTGCTCTTACTTTGTCCCTACTAACACCATTGTCTTTTGAAAAATCACCTTAGCTTAGCTTAGCTTAGCTTAGCTAGCTACCATTTACCTTGACCGCCGCCGCCTCCAATTACATTATATAATTTTCCTTCATTCATTTAATTCCCACATCCACTGTACCAATCAAAATTATCAAATATTCAACATTCCCCAATTTTCTTATCCAAAAACAATATATATTTATCAATATTAGTTTAGTGGTTTACCCCTAACCGAAAGAAAAAGGAAAACCTTTTTCCCTTGAAAAAAAAAAATAGTTGAAACCAGTAGCTGGTATAAAAGGAAAAGAGGGAAAATTAGAGGCGCTAGTTAAAGCTCATGCACAAAAATAATATTATTTATGATATTATGTTCCCTGATACAACAATACTGCATTCATCCCTCT
>JXTB01000346.1:27139-58105 GCA_002914805.1 Parasponia andersonii | reverse complement strand
TGGATGGATTTATCACTTGTATGGGACCACATTATGATTTTCCAGGCTGCTATTCTCCGATGAGTAATAGCTCTTAAGATTACCTTTTAAAGTTTACGGAGACCTGCAGCTCTTATTATTTTTTTTTGTTTCCTTATTTGCTTCATATTTGCTACTTGCTTATATTCCACTAGCTCATTATGCGTGCTACTTGCTTATATTCCACTAGCTCATTATGCGTGCTACTTCCCATGGACGATGACCCTCTCTATTCTCAGATAAAATATTGCCACTGGTATAGTTTCAATTTTTCCCCCTTGCCCCGGCATTGCCCATTAGCCCGTGATGTATGGTTGAGACATGTCAGTCAATTTATGCCAAAATTGACCAATTTAATTAGACAACTTTTTAATTTTAATGTTATTGTATAAATTTTCTTCCAAATTATTTGAATGTAACCGAATACAAATTATAAAAGTATAGTGAACTTTTTGTATTTAGAACTGAGCTTAGATGCGGAAAAAAGAAAAACAAGAAAAGGAAAAAAAAGAATTCAAAATACTATTAGATGGTAAAATTATTGGAAATTATACATGAAATTTTTATTTATGATTTGCTAAACATGTCGTACTTATGTACTAGTATACCCTGTCGTGTTTGTAGGCTTGTCATATCGTGCTTATCTGAAAAGTTAGTACGACCCACATTCTGATGTGTTATTGTTTAAGTTAGTTATATTGTTTTGTGCCATGCTAATGAGTCAGTCCAATCTCTCCATAACGTAACATGTATGGTTATTTTGGTTCATTGGTTACTCGGTTATAATAATTTATTATGATTAGCTGCCTCGCCTTGAACACTTCAAGATTTTGGATAAGTTTACTCATATATAAAATTGTAAAGGGAATGACTGGAAAGAGCATGAAAAAGAATAAACAACAATAAATAATAAAGGCTAAGATTATTAATTTCACATGTTTCTAATTGGTATGTATATACATGAAAAAATATTGTGTTCCCTTTTCCTATTCTATTTTGCTTTCCATTACACACCAGTAAACATGTTCTTAATTTCGTAACATAAAAAGAAAAATCTGTATCTATTTAATTAGTTAACGTGGAAGATATCGATGTAACTTTATTGCAAACTGCACCAAATACTTTGAGTCTTTAATGTTTTAACCCTTTCCTTGAAATTTTGAACATCTAATTTTTTTTTTTTAATTCTTGTAATAACGTTAGTTACTTACTTCAATATTGGAGAACAGAACACTACATATGTTAATTAAAAGTTAAAAGAGTGATTTGTTTTGAAGTTGATTTCAAATGAATACTACTCCACATACTGATCAGGATCAGTACAGACTAGAAATTTGTAGTTGCCAGAGTCTGTATAGTATTTTTTAATTTTGCACTCCAATTTTTTTTTTTTTTTTTAAAAAAAAAATAGTTTTGCACTCCATGTTAACATAAATTATTTTAATACAAATTTCATTAGAACTTTGGGTTAGGGTCCTTTTATGAGAGCCCACAAATATTCATTTTCCCACCAATATTTAGCCAAGTTTCATTGTTTAGGAGGCGACAATAAAAGTTTTATTATTTACCGCAAAGGTTAATTCGTAATTTTTATGTCCGTTTTGAGATGGGAGATGTCAAATAATTATTTTGTTGAGAAGTTTTCTCACATTCCTGCAATTTCATAATAATTATTTTTGCGAATCAACGAGGTTTTGATGGTGTGTGTGTTCTACGTTCGCTGCATCAGAAAATTACTGAACATGCTTTTTTGCTTTGCATGAAATTCCTTTAAAAGTTAGGCAGAAAATGCTACTTTCTTGCAAGGTTCGAAGTTGGACCAGGCACGGCGTTGATATGCCTAAGAAAATGCTAAGTTTTCCCTCCAATGCCACTTTACAGCCAATGTCGTATAACTCTGTCCATGTAGTTATGCTACTTTGTTTTGCCCATAAAAGTCGTAGAAGGGCCCCCAAAAAAAAAAAAAAAAAAAAAATCACTAAAGTTTAAAGAGAAAAGAGGCTCAGAATACTCTCAGCTGCACATGCCGGAGATGCTCTTCAACTCAGAATGGTAAATGGCATTTCGTAAAAGTCAATGATTCTATATAGAGCAATGTTAAGTCGCACGCCTTCTTCTTTTTTTTTTTTTTAAGGTTTTAGGGACGCATTTGTTGGTGTTTTTTTTTTAGCATTTTTCATCTATAAAACTAACTTGATGAGACAAGGAGGAGCTAAAAAGTCTATAGAGATAATATGTTTAGAACATGACGTAGTATTTCATACACCCAAGTTCAATATAACATGATGAGACAATTTCCTTTCGTAACAAAGTTCAAAGCTCAAACTTATAACAAACAAACTAATTTTATACACTACTACAAGTTGCATGGGATTTAGTAGAGCACAGACAGACTCTTCATGAGTTCTGACACACATGGACCGACGTGTCACGACTTAGCCTCGAAAGCACAGAACTTTGGTGCCTTTAGCGGGCATCTTATGACTTCTTTTTTTTTTTTTTTCCTTGAAGCAGAGAAATGAACAACTCTCATCCACTGCCCACAGTTGTTCATTAACCGATTATTCTCTCACAATCAGAGGGAAAAGAGAACCAAATAATGCAGTTTTTGTGTGGTGGGCACAAGCCTTGAAAGAGCCATTGCTTTCCCATTTTCACATGCTGCCTGTCCCCAAATTCCCCGCTTTCCATGCTCGCATAAAAACAACCTCTAAGCCATACCCTGCCCATAATTTCCCTAGGTACTCTCACAGTCTCTTCTAATACACTAAACCAAATTGGCAAACTAAGCAACTTTTTTCTGGTCAGACAAACAAGCTTGAACCAATACTATTATGCTTATGGGGGTCACGTTACATGTCAAATATATATATATTCCTATATTTCTATATTCATAGAGCAGGAGCTACTGTTGGAGTCTGAGAGGCCAGGGCAATGCATTGAAGGTGTCTTGGGCAAGAGATTAAGTGGTCATTTGTGAGGCCAGCTGCTTGCATGAGTGAGTGGATCACTGTGGGACCCACAAACCTAAAACCCCTTCTCACCATGTCTTTGCTTATGCTCTCTGATTTTGAGGTCTTTACTGGAATCTTCTGGCATAATTTGTATTGGGTAGAGATTGGTTTGTGATTAACAAATCCCCACAAGTACTTATCCAAAGACCCAAATTCCTTCTTAATCTGCGAAATGAGTTGAGAACTTAGTACATTCTATATCACAATATGGCTACTAGTAACTTTATATTGCAAGCTAAAACTGTAATAGGGTCTTAATTTATCATAATTCAAGTGATCTTAAGTACCCAAGTTCTCTTTTAACAGGCATGTGTAAAATTACACTGTTGTCTGTTTGTGTTAAAATTTCATGGATAAATGTAAGTAATAAAAAGATCATGACGAAGAGTATTATACAGTCTTAAAAGAAACAGAGGAAGTTGATGAAGGCTTTTCTGAATGTGTACCTCAAGAATTCGGATAGCGTTATCGACAGTTCCTCGAATCAGGCTTAATTCAATGTTAAAGTTAGTGCTGATTGATGTTATTTTCTTTTCATTGTACTTAGCAACTGCCTCTGCATCAAACCCTGATAATGCATCCCTACATAACGAGATTCCCTACATAAGGTCAACACACAAGATAAGCCATATTGATCAATGAATGGTTTCGGAATGAAACACACCTAAACGTCTGCCGTTTCTTCAGGACTGAAGTCCAATCTGATCCAACTTGAGCTCCAGTCAGTAATAGCAACTCAAATAGCAGCCTGCATTTTTCGTAAAATAATGAGAAAATGTTTTGAGTAGAAAACATACAAGTTACATGTTCTGTTTTTGTAGATAAAAGTTGAGAGAGAGGGGAAGCCTTATTTACTTGTCATCGTGGACAGGAACACCCCATTCGTCATCATGGTAAGTAACATAAATCGGATCTGCAAAGACAGTACAAACAAAAACAATTGTTTATCTTTGTAATATTACCAAGAGCTATTGAGATAAGGTTTTCATTGTGAGCATTACTTAATTATGGTGAGTTGCAATACCTGAATTAGGTGTTATATAGCTGCATCTCTTTCGTTCTCGACCAACAACACCAGCAGTCGAAGAATCGAGTACCGGGGGAGCCACCTTTCCTTCATACTTGGCAGACTTTGTTCTCCCATAATGGGCAATTCGATTCTTTCTTTCTTCTTGCATAATGGCAACTTGCTCCCTTCTTGCAGCTGCTATGCTTCCTGGAGACTCGACCATCAAAGAGGACGGATATTGCTTCAAAGAAGTCTCAGCAGCAAGACCACTGAACTTCTTTGACTTCTTTATTGAATTCGTCGATTTGGTCGTGCAGCGTGGCGTAAAAACCTTGTCAGAGCTGGAGTTCAGCTCATTAGGATCTTTTCCTCTCTTGATAGCTGGTGGCCTAGGAGATGGCAACTTGGGAGAGACAGGAGGGGAAACAGTTGAAGGAGCCTTGGCTTTATAAGAAGCAGCATTTGGGATTGGCAAAGCTAATGGCGGAGAAGAAGTAGGAGATTTTGTTGAACTCTTTTTAACTGACATCCGTCTCTCCAAGCTCGAAACTCGGTTGCAAGTTGGCTGAAGAACAGGGCGGCCATTGAGCTTAGGTGTAGTAATCATCTGGTGAGATTTTGGTTTAGATGAACACATTTTCGGAGCTAAGTGAAGTTCAGACGAAATTGAGTAGTAGAGAGTTTATTGAAAGTAGTAGGAAGATGAGAAGACGAGGAGGATTGAGGACTTAAGGAGGGTTTGGGGAGAAGGAAAAGGGTTTTATAGAAAGGAGAAAGGGTGGGGGCATGAGAGACAGGTTTGTGAAGTGGTAACATGGGGGGGTTGGGGTCTGCCCTACACATCTTCTAGTGAAGGTCATTGCTTTTTGGCTAATGTGAGCATAAGGGTGACAATGACACCCTCCTAACTATGTCTATTGGATTATAATTATAAACCCCTCAAAGCCCAAAAATCAACTAAAATAGAAGAGTTCTTGTGAACCCCCAAAAAAGAGGGTTGTGGCCTTGTGGGGGGAGGGCAGTGTGCCACTGCCAGCCCTTTCAGAGTGACCCCTCCTTTCCCACAGTTTGTGCTTTTACTGCTCAATGTGTCCATGCGTCCTCTATCCCAAGCTGTAGTAGGGTCAACTAAAGTGACCAATCAATGATTCTTTTGTGAGCTGGACAAAGGCTTTCGCTCATATTTGTGCGTCCTAATGAAATACAATCGTTTTAATGTTCACTTCCATACTCTCTCTCTCTCTCTCTCTCTCTCTTTCTCTCTCTCTCTCACTCTCATTTAAGCATGGACAATGAAATAAAAATAGTACTTAATCAAAAGGTCCCCAACTTGCAATGTTCCAAGTCCCCATCACAATTCAGAATTGGACCATCCATTTATGTTGATCGGATTACAATTTATGCTCCAATTGCCAATTTGATCTTTGTAATATCTTGTACTCAAGTAGGCCAAAAGATTATAAAGTTTAGCTAAGCACATGAAATAAAAGTCATCTTTATTACTCCCATATGTTACCATCAAAGAGGAGGATTATTAGATACATATGATATGTGGCACTTGAAAATTGCAAAAAAGAGCTAAGAGGATGATAATAATAATGCAAATATTCATATCCAAAAACTTTAGAAAGTGATATATCAGAGAGATGCCTTCAACAACCGGCAGACAAGGGAAACTTTCTTATGGTAATGAACTAATGCTAGCAGTGAAAGAGTAGTACTAGCAAGAAGTAACCGAAGTATAGGACAAAGAAACTTAATCATGCATGTGACAGCGGGTCCTACTTATTTGAGCTGTTTTATTAGATAGCCATGAACAGTTTGGTGACCACCCATCAGCTGTGTCCGAACTTAAATGTTGAAAAATACCAATCACTAATTATAAAAGAAAGCACATGACTCTTTTAATATTATGGTTAGGTTATTATAACATGTATAACAAGGCCAACCCACAAAAAATAAAAAAGAAAAAATAAAAAAAGAAAAGCTTGAGTTTATAGCTAGACTGAATTAGATAAGTGGGTTCCGAAACATTTTATTTGACCATATGTCATCTGCAGTTGAAGTTGTAGGATGAACCCCAAACAAACTTTCCCATCAAGGGTTCATTTATCTCTTAGATCCAGAAACAATTCTATGAATTATGCACTTTTTATGTTCAACTGAGTTGGGCGAAAAGCAATATTATATTCCTGACTTGAGGAAAATCTGGAGAGTCAAATAACTCATGGTATTGGTGTTGATCAGTTCATGACTTGGTACCAAACTTAATCCAACCTTAAGATCAATCAACTTTGGAGGCCATGGCCAACTTCTATCTAATCTAAATTTTTCAAGTGTTTCTTCGGTTAAGACTTTTATTACTTACATAACAAGGCATGTGGGTGTTTTGTCAAATGTGTGCCTCCATAATAAGAGGCAATAGGAAGACACACTTGAGCAGAATTAAACATTTATGGCATTTTCTTGGAATTTCCTCTGTCTTATTGATGTGACAAAGGAAAAAGGTCAACATTTATCTTCCTCATAGTTTCATTTTCATATTGAACCAACAAATAAATTAAAATTTTATATTTTATATCTACGAACTTAAAGGTTCATATATGCGAGCCGCCAATTATTTTAGCAGCACAAAATGCACGTCTCTCAAAAGAAAAATTTGACAAAAAAATCTCAAGTAGCCCAAAGATGACTTACAACACCAAAATATTGTTGTTGAACTAAATTTTTTTACAAAATGTTTAGAGTATATGTAAATATAGATGACTAAGGGGAAGCGCATGAACCGTGGTAAAGCCACGAATTCTTTTTAGCGGGGTATATCTAATGGCCAAAAAAAAAAAAAAAAAGCTCTTTTTCACTTATTTTTCCCCAATATTTTATTTTTCCTAAAAGTAGCTTAGGTACAAAAAAAATTCAAAGAGTTAAGAAACAAAATAGTTTTTTCTCACTCAACATAAAGAATGATGTAATATTGCTAGTTAACCATATTTTGTAGTATGAAAGTATAAAGGTGTGATTAAAACTCTACTTATCAAGTGGGAGATAACTACAATTTTTTAAAAAAATTACAAGTAAAACTTGAAAAAATAGAAAATTCGGTGGGGGCAATGGGGCATATCTTCAATTTTCAATAAAAGGTACGTGTAAAATTAACGAAATAAAAAAACTCAGTGGGGGGGGCAATTGCTCCCTGGCCTCCTCCACCTAGCTCTGCTCTGCGTATGAATATGCTATTCACTTACAGATACAAATGTAACAGAATCTTAAGAAATACTGTCTATAGGTATGTAACATATAAGTAGAAAGGCCCCCCATTAAAATGGGAATACATACTACTATCTATATTTATGTAACATATAATAGAATCTTATGAAAATTCTGACAGTTCAGAAATATTGATGATGGGTAAAATATACGACCGATATTATTATAGTCATACCACCTATCTAATTTTGAGAATGACAAGGAACAATTTTAGGGCGTTTGCTCATGATTGAATAATAAATTTGGAGGGACATGATCGTTGAGTTAATCCAAACTTCCCCACACACTCAGAGAATGCATTATTATTGTGCGTATAAAAACCCAAATGCTCAGCTTGTCTTATGCATGCACACATGATACATTATTTCCATCTACTATTCACATTTGTAAAATTCGTCACGGGTAACCAGAAAGCACAAGGTGGACCCATCTATGATTGCCCAAATACATTTTTCTACTTAAATTTTTTTTAACAATTTTAATTTCTTTTTAATAGATAATAAGAATTGCAGGAATAATTATTCTTTTTTTTAACAATTTTAATTTCTTTTTAATAGATAATAAGAATTGCAGGAATAATTATTCTTTTTTTTTGGGTTTAAATCAACAAAAAATAAAAGAAAGTAATTTACTTTTTGTTCGGAAAAAAGCTAAGATGGAATGAGCTATGGTTTGCTAACTGCAAAGCAAACACTACATAATGCGATAAATAATGAAATTGTCACGTTCTTATAATCTGTGAATCCCCGTATCAAAGTATTAAGTAATGCAATTTAGTAACTTGTTAATTATATGAATATTTAATTCATTAGTGGTGACTAAAA
The DNA here is from genome assembly GCA_002914805.1 of Parasponia andersonii. NCBI lineage: Eukaryota > Viridiplantae > Streptophyta > Magnoliopsida > Rosales > Cannabaceae > Trema > Trema andersonii. The sequence goes on along the minus strand of JXTB01000346.1, from coordinate 49,973 downwards.
CTTTACTAATTATAGTGGTAATGACTATATATTATGTCTCTATGACTATGAATACGTCAATATATATATATATATATATATATATATATATATGTGGTATGTCTACGAGAATCCTGGCTCGTATGATGGAAAAATATGTGATTTAGTTAAGTTTTATAGTTTCTAGTTGAACTTTGGATTAGTTGGCATGCTATAGTTAGATACTAAAATTATGACTTTAATCATTTAAAACCTTTTAAAATCGAAATTAAATGAAATCACGTGAATGGTTCTCAGCTAGCAAAGTCCAGCAGCTTCTAAAACATTAATTATATAATATAGGTATTGAGAATGCACTCCTATTTATAACAACTACATGAATAAATTATGTCTTAAATTTTTTTCACAAAAGTTACTAAACAATATTTAGCAATATTCAATTTAGTACTTCTAATTTTTGAGGAATAGCACGGGATACCAATAGAGTTTTGCACCATCATAACATATTTATCTAGTATTAAATGATTCTAATTAATAAATTAGATTTACATTATAATAATAATTAGTCACATGTAATGCATCGTGTAACGCTAGTACCAGTAGTACTCTGTTGGAGAGTGTTGTGCAGTCTAAAATCCTATGTCAGGTCACATGAGTAAGATTAAGTACGATCTCATCTGAAAAGGTTGCATGCGACCTCCACCGCATAAGTTACGTGCGATCTCCTCCGAACAGGTTGCATGCGACCTCCACCGTATAAGTTACGTGCGATCTCTTCCAAACAGGTTATGTGCGACCTTTACCGCAGGAGTTACGTGCGACCTGAAAGAAAAGGAGACTAATCTCCGCTTAGTCAAACGGGAAACCTACAAGGAAAGGGAAACAAAAGTTCATCTTTCAAGTTCAACCAGTTACTCAATTTAAGTGATTACCCAATTATATTGTCACTCAAATTATATTACCCGATTGTACAATTACTCATTCTCATAATTGGGAACATTGACCTACCTTCATCTATATAAAGGGAGTTCAATGTTTCGGTGAGGGGGACGAGGACTTTCGAATCTAGAGAAGCCAAAGAATTCTTAAAAGTACTTTTCTTCTTTCTGGACAACACATTGTAATTTTGAGTTCTTGTAATTCTCCAGAAAATAGTGAAAAACAGTGGATGTAAGCTCATCTTTTTCGGGGCTGAACCACTATAAAATCTTTGCCTCTTTATTTGCTTTGATTAATAACCCTTTTCACACAAGCCACATCTCGTAATTTTTTCTAAATTTATTGTTGACAAAACCTCCATCAACAATTGACGCTAGAAGGAGGGCTATTCCGGTAAAACAGTTTGTCAAATTTCACTTTTTTAATAATGGAAAACACCAGAAACACTACCAGAGTCACCGGAACTAGCCAAAACCAACCCCAAAGCACTGCTGCTACACAGGTAGACCCTGCTCATGATCAGCCTATTATGACCGCATTAGAAAACCTTGCTCAGAGACAGGATCGCATGGAGGAGACACTGGTGAACCTTCAGCAAATCACTAACCAGATCAATGACACTCTACGACGACTTGTTAAAGGGCAGATGGTGACCCCACCACAGCACGAATGTCCCAAAGAACGTCCTGCTCAACTACCTAATAAGGGAACACAGATCCTAGAGATAACGAGACGCGACCAGCCAAGAACCCAGCAAGAGCATTATGAAGATCGCATCTCCAAAGGAAAAGGCAAAGTCGCAAACTTGCCTCCAGAATCTAGTACAGAGAGTTCAAGTATTAACCGTGATCGTGGACAACCTTCTCGCAAATCCACTAATAGTCAAGATCGCTTGAGCAGCGAACGAAGACGACCATCGAGAAGCGTCTTCAAAAGAATCAACAGAGAGTCAAGACAAGATCCTGCGGACCTAAGACAATACTTGGAGCGGCGACGTAGCCATGAACGATCCGTATCGTATCATAACAACCAAAGCCGATCTCATCGCACTATTTCGCTGGATTCCTCTCACAGATCACAGAAGACTTTACCTGACCAACACGCAATACAACGAGACAACGATCAAAGGCCATCCTTGCCTCCAGCAAGAGATAATGCTCTCCTTTCGAACGTCGATGTTCATAATTTAAGGATCGCATTAGACGCACTTACTAGTTGGGACGATGAGCTCGCTGATGGGTATCGTCAATCGCCATTCAGCGAGGAAGTCCGAGCTGTTGCCCTACCTACTGGATTCAGACTTCCCACCATAAATACTTTTGATGGGAAAACTGATCCACAGGACCATATGGATCACTTCAGCGACTTGATGGAACTCCATCGTATCAATGATCATGCACGCTGCAGATGTTTTGCTGTAACTCTCTCAGAAGCAGCAAAGAAGTGGTTCCGAGGACTCAAATCTGGCTCAATCTCGTCCTGGCAACAACTTCAGATGGCGTTCTTGAGATAGTTCCAAGCTGCAAAGAATTTCACTGTTCCACTTGTTAGCTTGTTTGCAATTCGGCAAGGTCCAGAGGAGACTCTACGATCTTATCTCAATCGATTCACCTCAGAGTTAGCAAAGGTCAACAACTCACCTGAGGGAGGAGTTTTAACTCTCATGATGGCTAGGGTGCGACCAGAAACTAAACTCTGGGAGGAATTACTTGAGCGAGAATGTAGAACTCTAGAAGACTTCTACCGAAGGGTTTGGTCGACATCTGAGGGTAGAATCTTCGTGCGAAAATCTTCAAAAGACAAAGAAAGAAGGAAGGAAAGATGCAACTAAAGATGCGATCATAACCAACAATAATGGTAATAAGAAAAATAAAAGGAGTAATGAACAGTTGACGGAGAATTAGCCTAAACCCAAAAAGCAGGAGATTTCAAGAGCTCCCATGCGGTTCAATAATCACACTTAGTTAAACGTGCTCATAGATCATATCTATGCGGTCACAAACCAGAAGAAGCGATACCATCAACTGGAACTAATGAAACGGGACAGGGCAAAGCGCGACCCCAAAAAGTTCTGTCGGTATCACAATGATATTGGACATGATACCAATAATTGCTATGCCCTGAGGGATGAAATTGAAAGACTGATTAAAGAGGGGCAACTATGGCAGTACACTAGGCAAAACGATGAAAGACGAGAAAAAAACTAACAGCGACCTCCATAAATTCAGCGCGAAGTCCGAATTATCTTCGGAGGACTGCATGTTGGCGGAGATTCGAAAAGGGCTCAAGACAGGTATGCACGAGAAGCTCGACAACAGCCATTAACTAATGTCATGCATCTTGAGCAGTGACCATGCAAGCTTCAACGAGTACCGGACATGGACATTACCTTCACCAAACAGGATGCAAGGGAGGTCCATTATCCGCATAATGACGCATTGGTCATAAAAATTAATTGTGGAAGCACGCAGTTGTGGCGAGTGTTGGTTGATAACGAGAGTGCTGTTGACATCCTGTATTACGACGCCTTTAAGAAGATGGGATTGAATGAGAGCAACTTGAAGCCTACCGTCACTCCACTCTATGGTTTCACTGGTGACAGCTTGATGCCTATGGGCATGATTGAATTAATAGTTAACGTGGGAACCCATCCTAGGATTTTAACGATAATGACCCAATTTTTGGTAGTAGATTTCCCCTCTGTATTAAATGTTGTGCTGGGAAGACCGACACTGAGATAACTTCGAGCTGTTACTTCAATCTACCATCTCACTTGAAATTCCCGTCCCAACACGGGGTAGGCGAGGTGCGAGGAAACCAAAACTCGCAGCAAAAGATGCGACGTCTCGCACAATGATGGTCCAGCTGCCAGAGGAAGCGTCAGTTGAAGCATCGAGCAAAGTGTCAGTCGAAGCTTCAACTGAGTCATCAGACAAAGCGTCAGTCGAAGCTTTAGTTGAGTCGTCAGACAAAGCGCCAGTCGAACCGTCAGTTAAATCGTCAATCGACATAACCAGCAAAGACTTTGATCCTCGAGGAATTTACGAAGAGGTCAGAACTGGAACCATTAAAGATCTGGAGGACTTATCATTCGACATGTCTTCCAAGACTTTAAAGATTGGAATGAAGATTCAAGAGTCTGTGCGAGCATCGTTGGTCGCTTTTCTAAAATCTAACTTGGATGTCTTCGCGTGGCGACATTTGGATATGGTAGGGATCGATTCGAGGATCATATGCCACCGTCTAAACATCGATCCGACAAAGAAGCCTGTACGGCAGAAAAGAAGAGCTATGAATCCAGAGCGCTACGTCGCGTTAAAAGAAGAGGTGGAGAAGCCGCTCGAAATTGGATTTATAAGATAATCTTTTTACCCTGACTGGCTTGCAAACCCGGTTTTGGTGAAGAAACCCAATGGGAAGTGGAGAACGTGTATCGATTTCACCGATCTCAACAAAGCATGCCCGAAGGACAGCTTCCTTCTTCCGAGAATCGACTAGCTTGTAGATACGACATCGGGGCATGAACTCTTAAGTTTCATGGACGTATATTCTGGGTATAATCAAATCCCCATGTACGAGCTAGATGAGGAGCATACCTCGTTCAAGACAGATCGAGGATTATACTGCTATAAAAAGATGCCCTTCGGACTTGTTAACGCAGGAGTGACCTACCAGCGTCTTGTCAATATGATGTTTGCAAAACAAATTGGCAAGATAATGGAGGTATACGTCGACGACATCTTGGTGAAGTTGGAGAAAGTCGAAGATCACATCAAGCACCTTGATGAGATGTTCAAGATTCTTCGGAAATATCAAATGAAGCTGAATCCCCAGAAGTGTGCGTTCGGGATAGGATCTGGAAAATTTATGGGTTTTACGGTCAACCAGCGAGGTATTGAAGCAAACCCTCAGAAGATACAAGCATTGATTGATATGCAATCTCCACGTAAACCCAAGAATGTACAGAGCCTAGTAGGAAGAGTAGCTGCACTGAGTCGGTTTGTATCCAGATCAACCGATAAATGCCAACCATTCTTTGAAGTATTGAAGAGATCAAAGAGGTTCGAATGGACGATAGAATGCAAGCAGGCGTTCCAAGAGTTGAAAAAGCACTTGGGTTCTCCTCCACTCTTATCGAAGCCAAACTCAGGAGAAGAATTATGCTTATATCTCGCTGTTTCCAAATATGTGACGAGTGCTGCATTAATTTGCGAGGAGAAAAAAATACAGCGACCTGTCTATTATGTAAGTAAAAGATTACTTGATGCCGAAACTAGGTATCCAAAGATGGAAAAATTGGCATTAGCGCTCGTCATCGCATCAAGAAAGCTTCGACCTTACTTTCATGCTCACTCCATCAGGGTTTTCACAAATTTCCCGTTGAAACAGGTTCTACAGAAACCTGAGGCATCAGGACGGCTGCTTAAGTGGGCTGTTGAATTGAGTCAATTTGACATCAATTTTCAACCTCGCACTGCCATCAAGGGTCAGACCCTCGCAGATTTTATTGCAGAATTCACATATGACGTCGAACTTCCAACAGTAGTACTCGAGAAACCCGCTTCAAATACATCAAGGCTGTAGAAACTTTATGCTGATGGGTTATCGAATGAAAATGGAGCAGGTGCGGGCCTAGTTTTAATCAGTCCTGAAGGGCATAACATTCATTGTGTACTTCGCTTCAAGTTCCCAGCGTCGAACAATGAGGCTGAATATGAAGTACTGATAGTTGGGCTAAAGCTTGCACAGGAAATGAAGGTCGAGATGATTGAAGTATACAGCGACTTCCAGCTGGTCGTTTGTCAGATTAAGGGCGATTACTAAGCGAGAGGTGTAAGAATGATGGCCTATTTGCAGGAGGTGCAACGATTGTTCTTAATATTCACCGCTTATAACATTCAGCTTCTTCCTCGCAATGAAAATATCCGAGCGGATGCCCTTGCTAAGCTCATTTCAACGAAAGATGCAGAGTTGTTAAAGGTAGTTCCTGTTGAATTTCTTGTATCGCCAAGCATCGAGGTCGAACCCCAAGTATCTATGCCAATTGACGAAAAACCGTCGTGGATGGATCCTATAATGCGATATATACAAAATGACGATCTTCCTGAAAGCAAAGACGATGCAAAGTGACTCCGCATGAAGGCAGCTCGCTATATCATCCATGATGAGAAGTTTTATCGAAGGAGTTTTAGCTCGCCATTATTATTATGTGTCAATGATGAAAAAGCACACTATATTATGAGGGAAATTCACGAAGGAATATGTGGAAATCATTCTGGGGGGCAAGCACTTGCAAACAAGATTCTTCGACAAGGGTATTTTTGGCCGACTATGAAGAAGGATATATTGGAATTTGCTAGGAAGTGTGATAAATGTCAATGATTTGCGACTATTCCTAGAAAACCATATGTTTCTTTAACTTCAATGACTAGTCCATGGCTATTTGCTGTTTGGGGAATTGATATTATCGGGATGCTTCCATTAGCACGGGGTGGTTTGAAGTATGCGATGGTTGCAGTCGATTATTTCACAAATGGGCGGAAGCTGAGGCCTTGAGTACCATTTCTGCAAAGAAGATGATAAATTTTGTTTACAAATCTATAATCTGCCATTATGGTATACTACATACTATAATTTCTGATAATAGAAAACAATTCGACTGTGATGAGTTCCGTGACTTCTGCAACAACTTAGGCATCAAGAAGAGTTTGTCTGCTATTGTTCATCCTCAAGCCAATGGGCAGGTCGAAGTAATAAACAAAATACTTAAACAGAATATAAAGACGAAGTTGGAGGAATATAAAGGAGCTTGGCCAGAAGTACTTCCAGAAGTTTTATGGGCTTATCGCACCACTCAACGAACCACTATTGGAGAGAGCCCATTCTCTTTAGCTTATGGATATGAAGCAATGATCCCAGTTGAAATTGGTACGAGCTCTCTACGGCGATCTATTTATGAGCAAAATCAGAATGATGTATTACTGAGAATTGAACTTGATTTTTTAGAAGAGAGGCATGAACAATCTCAACTTTGAATTGCATCATATCAGCAACACACTGCTCGACATTATAACTCCAAAGTCAAAAATAGACATTTTGAAGTTGGTGATCTTATCCTTCGAAGAGTTCTACCTAATAATAAAGAGTATGGTGCTGGTGTATTTGGACCTTCCTGAGAAGGGCCTTATATTATTGATGACGTCATTCGACCTGGGACATACAAGTTAACTCGCATCAGTGGACAAAAGATCGAACATACTTGGAATGTAGAACAACTTCGTCGTTATTATCAATGAATCTTCATGTTTATCATGTATTTTCAACAACCTTCCTATATCTTCATTATTTCGATATTCGACGTCATTCATCAATAATATTTCTTTGGCTATTACTTCAACTTCGTTTGGTTCATCTCTTATAGTTTTATGGCAGTTTTCGGACACCATAAAACTTTGAGGGCAGTGGGATCAGAATATTATCTCCTAGTTGTTTTTTAAGGGACTATGTAAAACGTCCATTTAAAGGGGTTGGAATTTTAGATCGTCGAAATATCTAAAATTCCTTAAAATCCTAGGATTTTCTCCTCGCTTCATGCCTTAGCATGTCGTATTACGCAATTTTCCTCCTCAAACAACAAAGTAACTAAGCAAAACATTCATTGTTCGATGTGAAATATTGCTATATCATATTTTGCCATGGAACTTTTGAAAAACAGTATTGAGTTTGCATCACTCATACTTGCTGTTTTCTTAAGCGACCTAACCTATCCTAACACTTAAAACTCGTTTTAAGTTAGTTGGATTCAAATCGTAAAAAGTGTACCGATCAATCACTTAGTGATTGACTACTTAGTTAAAATTACAATGTTGTGTTTTCATTATTTTGCAGGAATATCTGACAGGGAAAAAATAATATTCATCAAAAGAATTTTGGCACCCGTACATAAGCAGAGAGGAAGGGGGACCAAGCCCGCATTGTTCTAAAAATAAAAATATATACAAGTTTTACTATGCGGAAGTGCTCGCACCGCCATCCCTAGTTTTGGCAGTATCCTCCCTCCAACTCTGGACAAGCTCGACCACGTCCTCGCTAAGGATGGAGAAGTCAAAGTCCAGATGCTCGCAGAAGATGTTAAAAATGATGGTCGACGAGGCGATGTCACTAGCTTTATCTTCGAGCTCTTTGACTTCAGTCGCCTTGAACTCTTCGATAGCTTTGTGAACCGCCTCTGTTGTCGCCTCCCTCAAGCGATCCGGATGCTCAGAGATGGTTTTCTCGAGCTCTTTGACTTTCTCCTCGAGGTTCTCCTTCTTGAGCTTCTCCTTGGCTAGGCCCTCAAGCAGCTGCTGCCTCTCCAAGTCAAAGGCTTTTTTCTCCTCCTCCCAAGCTCTCTCTGAGTTCTCGAATGCTTGGGTTATCTCTTCAACTTTTTCGGCCTTCTCCAAGCATTCGAGGACTGGGTTGTGCATCAGGATAGCAGCAGCCGTGGTCTGCAAATATAATCATTAATACCAAGAAATAATACATTTTGAGGAGAGGATAAAAAGGTACTTACATTGGCCAGCATCCTCATCGCATAACCAAAAGCGACCTTGGCAGATCGTCGCTTCATCTGCTCCCAGCCCTCATTGGAAGTGAAGCGATCAATGAAAGCTGCGCTCATACCAGCCTTCTCTGGTAATTGATTGAGGAGCGCAAAGAGCTCCTCATCCTTATCTGCTAGGATCAGTTCCGAAGAGGTGGCAGCTTCTTTGGGTAGTTCAGAGTGGCTCGATGTCTGAGGCTGTGGAGGAGGCGAGCTTGTCGGAATGTCCTCGAAGGCAACTTTTCATTTTTTAGAGTTGTCAACCTTCTCTTTCCCTTTCGATGACGGAGTGCTCTCGGATGTTTTGGATTTTGCCATGGACCTAAGAGTGGAGGGTGGTGCTCGCAGGCCACTACCGATAACCATCTTTGTACAGATACGTCAGTGAGCAAGGTGATATAATACATTGATAATTAGAAAATGTATATATGATTACCTTCTTCTTATTGAGGAGCTGGTTGAGGAGCTGGTGGTGACGCTATTTCTGGAGAGGAAGGTTTCGAAGCTGGAGGGGTGGCAGGTGCTTTTCGTTTCCCAAGTCTGGAAGACGAGGCACCTATGTCCGTCTATTTCCTTGGCTTCTTTTTCTTCGAGCTCGAAGGTCTAGATGAACGGACAGGGGGATCAGGGAACACAGCTCCCTTTGGAAACAGACCGCAAGCGACCAGGTTCTTGGAAGTTCCAAGTACCTTCCAATCAAATTCCTCGATTAGAAGGTCATTGATTTTGTACACCTTTGCGAGCTGTTCCCTGGAAAGTCCGGGCCGTTCCCTGTTGTCTGCGATGACATGAGAGTGCGATCAAGATAAAAATAACAAAATAGAAAAAAGGTGATAAATTAGAAAGCTACCTACCAGGATTTTGAAAAAAGCCGTTATCTGCATAGTCAAAGTGGAAAAATGGATTTTTCTATTTTTCCATGTTGTTGCGAAACCCGTAGATTGTTTTTATTGCCTGGTTCGATCATTTGTTTGCATAAAAGAAGCCAAGATCTGACGGGTTTGATTTCACTTGGTAAAACCAAGCAAATTCTTCAGGAGAAAGGGTCTCTAAACCTAGTTTGTGGTAAAGTATGTACAAACCTACCATGTATCTATATGTATTAGGAGTCAATTGGAAAGGGACGACCCCATAGTAGTCGATAATTGATTTTATGTATGGATGAAGTGGGAGGTGGACACCGCACTTGAGAACTGCTTCAGAAAAAGAAGCAATTCTGCATGGTGGTGTGTGTGGTCGTTTGAATTCCATGGGTATGCGAAGAGGAATGGTGATCTTATAGCTGCACACGATTTTGCTGAGCTTGTTCGATGTGCAGCTCGTCCTTATGTTGGTGCATGACCAATTCCCCTCTACGTATTGGTATCCTGATAAGAAGGCAGGGGCATCCCTGATATGTCGAGACCACTGGTCCTGAGGGAGGTCGCCTATGCGAGGACTATTTTGCCTGACCCCTGTTATCTCTACCTCGGGTTCTGGTTCGAGGTAGTCTTCAAGGTTTATGGAGCTAACACTGGAGTCAGATTCTCCAGAAAATGCATTCCCTTCCCTAAAATCCTCACTACTAGACATCTGAAAAGAAATACGGATGGATTTAGTCCTATGCGAGCATCAAGGATTTTCATTATGTGCTAGTAAATTTTGGGGGTTCACCCTAGGATTGTACTAACAAGCAAGCTCATCGAGTTTTTTCTAATTAGTCTACGGATTTATAAAAATTGCTCGAGCAGTTTGTCAAAAAATAAAATAGGGTATCAGACCCTAGAAACTCTTTTCACGAGTTTATCTTTGACCATTACCTAGTAAGAGTATTCTATGAACCGGTAAATGGGGATCTGAAAAACTCCCATTCCAGTTCGTTCGAATATGAGATGTGTTTCTATTCCTAGAAATTGAAACTGAGTTTTTCCGAGAACAGACAAAGAACAATAGGAGAGAAGGAATGAACTAACCTTTCTTCGAAAGCGGAGGGATTGAGATATGATCTGAACTCCGTCGGAGAAGATACTGGAATTGTGCGAGTTAAAGAATGAAACGGAGCTGTAGAGTTTGAAATACTTCGGAATTTTAGAGAGATGGAAAATGAGTCTGTAATGAAGAGGCAGAAGCGGATTGATTTCCGATATTTATTCCTCGAGCATCGCTAAATCACAGCTATAGATCAAGATATTTGATTTTCAGATCTAAAGCCCGAAGTTTATGTGGGAATTGATTTTTTTCGAAATTAAATCAGTATCTTTCGAAATTTGAAACGATTCGGTTGAGACGGCAGTTGGCATCATCAATATCCTTGAGTCTCCTCGAGTTCTACTATTTTTCTTAGAAAAGGTGACACGTGTTTTCGTCTGTCAGAAAAAGGTACGCGTGATCTTGAGAAAGGTGAGATTTAAGATCTGGTGACTCTTCGACTCTTCAAGGATCTCAAATCTAGGTCGTGACGTCGCATTTTTTTAAGTTTGCACTCACTTACATTAAAAGAAAACTCAATTTTGTCCTAAAGAACTAATGGAGCTGAGGGGCAATTGTTGTGCGGTCTAAAATCCTATGTCAGGTCACATGAGTAAGATTAAGTACGATCTCATCCGAAAAGGTTGCATGCGACCTCCACCGCATAAGTTACGTGTGATCTCCTCCGAACAGGTTGCATGCGACCTCCACCGTATAAGTTACGTGCGATCTCCTCCAAACAGGTTATGTGCGACCTCCACCGCAGGAGTTACGTGCGACCTGAAAGAAAAGGAGACTAATCTCCGCTTAGTCAAACGGGAAACCTACAAGAAAAGGGAAACAAAAGTTCCTCTTTCAAGTTCAACCAGTTACTCAATTTAAGTGATTACCCATTTATATTGTTACTCAAATTATATTACCCGATTGTACAATTACTCATTCTCATAATTGGGAACATTGAGCTACCTTCATTTATATAAAGGGAGTTCAATGTTTCGGTGAGGGGGACGAGGACTTTCGAATCTAGAGAAGCCAAAGAATTCTTAAAAGTACTTTTCTTTTTTCCGGACAATACGTTGTAATTTTGAGTTCTTGTAATTCTCCAGAAAATAGTGAAAAACAGTGGATGTAAGCTCATCTTTTTCGGGGCTGAACCACTATAAAATCTTTGCTTTTTTATTTACTTTGATTAATAACCCTTTTCACACAAGTCACATCTCGTAATTTTTTCTAAATTTATTGTTGACAAAACCTCCATCAACGGAGAAATTTCACCTTACAATTAATATATATAGACAGATTGATTACTTGATTGGAGGACTAGAGTCATAAACTTAAATTAAGGACCACTTAAATTTTTTTGCCACGAAAACGATGAAAACGACCACTTAAAAGTATTTTTGAAGTTGAAGAGCTATATTGAAGGTGTAAACGCATATTTTAAGATAACATACTAATTTAAACCTTAAATAATTAAGGCGCTAATGAGAACACTCTATGATTGTGAGTAGATTCTCATGTTAACAAGGGGAATAAATTAGTTGGATATCACTTTTTTTCTTTATTAATTAAATCTACCTTCATAGTATTTTTTTAAAATGAATCTTTGATGGATTTTTGAACGATTCTTGATGTCATCAGCAATCTTGATGGATTCTCGATGAATTTTTGACGATCTAAATGGATTCTTGATATTAGTGGCGATCTTGACATGTTCTTAATGAATTCTTGATAGATTCTTGACATTGGTGGTGATTTTGACAAATTCTTGATGAATTCTTGACAGATTCTTAATTAATTTCCTTCAAAAAATTGTAGAATTTAATGATAGTGGTAAATTTAATTAAACATTTGAAAAAAAAAAATTACCAACTTAACCCTAAGTGACAGTTTTGACATAAATGTTGTTATTGCATATCACATATATACCATCTGGAATGATATGAATAATAGTAATACCGTCACATTTGTTTTAACTTAAGATCATAAAAGGTGCTGAATAATTTTGTTCAATTTGCACCATAGATTTTAGGGTTTCTAAGAGTTTTACATAAAAAAATTAAAAAGAATTGCGTGCTAAAAGAAATACTGCACCAAGATGGTACTTTTGATAAATAAATTAGATATTTTTCTAAATATTTTTATTACTGATTAGTACCCAAACCAAGATAGAGCGGAGGAAAATCAAGTCTGCTTCGCTGAATATTCATTTAAGTCTTGTTTTACACTTTGATTTAAATAACTGCATTTTACGAAGTTTGTCAATTACAAACATTGCCATCGCGTTTTGTGTTTTTATTTCGTATGAAAATAGTATGACTGTATTTTTGTAATACATTTTATTTTGTAACGGTGTAACTCTTAATTTCTCTAGATTTTGGCCATAAGGGATTAAACTTTAGTTTTTTTTTTAATTACAGTCACAAATAACAATCGAAAAATGCTTAGAGATTACTCAAATAAATCTGAAACAAGACTTGTTAATGTAGATAAGATAAATTTTTATCTCTAAATCAGCAGGATGATGATATATAAAACTTGATTATTCACCTTAGCAGTCTTGTGACTCAAATTTCTGTCATTGCAAAGAACCACTCCTTTGAGGGGTTTTTCTTTTTTTAAACATGTCTTTCTTTGTAAAGGAAGTAGTTTTCCCTTTTCAGTTTTCACCGGTAAATGAATAAAATACAGGACATACAGGTGATTGTGCGATGGTTATACTTTTTTATTCAAAAAACCACAAAAAAGAAAGAGTTAAGTATCTAAAAAGAGTTGAACCAAAGTATCAACCAAAGCATAATTGTTAAAAGTATGGGATGTTAAGTAAACATATTGCAGAGGAAAACACACACACACACACACACACATATATATATATATATATATATATATAAATACATACATACATACCTACATATATTCAATTATACATCTATGTGTCTAGAAGAACATCAGAACATACGGAGCAAATATATATTATGTTTATTCTGTTAAATGATATAGAGCTCATGGTGGTTTACTAGCTCTAAAATTGGATAAGCCTGTGTTCAGCAGGAATTGTAGGAGCCTACAATGTTTGTAAAGCTTGATCTAAATGAATCAGCTTTAAAGCCCTACTACCTGTGAATAAATACTGCATTTCTGATGGTCTAAAGCTCTTAGAGTTTAGTCAGTAGCATTTTATGAACTTTGTGAATGGTTTATATGTTTGGATACACGCACACACACACACACAAACACACACACAAACACACATATGCTCAGAGTAGTGGAATGAGACGAACATATGTAGTGCAGATGATTCACTATTAGCAGGCAGAGAATTCTTCCTATCATGTAACTGGTAACATGTCTTTCAGAGCCACATTACTGAATCAGTGATATATTGTGTTGTGCAAACCAATTCAAGGGAACGACTTACAATACAGAAGTAGCTACTAACTTCTGATAGGACTCTATAGACATGAGTTACAGCAACCATGAGTTCTTTTTTGTGTAATGATCAGTACTATCAATATGCTTCTTACTTATTAGGACTCTAAGCCCAAGTAGTCCCAACCTTTACAAAGCCTCCAGCTAAGTTACCTAAATGCTCTGAGTGCAGCAGGGTCAAGTCTCATTTCCATTTGTGGCTATTTTTAACTTGGACACGTATGGTTTCAATTACATTTACGTAAAGTTTTGGCAAAGATAAATGTGGTTTAACTACTCCAATAACTTTTCTTGAACACTTATATTTAGTTTATTCAGTACATATTATAACAATAGAAAATAAAAAAGAGAAGAAAATTCAACCATAAATCAGAACTTCGGGGAAGAGAAAATCATTGATTTACCAGTAATCTCTACAAGAGCAAGTTCCATCTTTAAAATGGTGGAACTGATTTCGATCCCTAACGGTAATTTCCCGTTCGTAGATAACTGAAATAAATTTAGTGTAAGTGTGACAGTCACTGCACATCCTGAGGTTCCTAACTATTCTTATAGGAGATCCCTGGGAAGTATGTATTAGAGCAAAAGCAATAGCTAGCTTCTGACTGTGATACTTTAGTCTCTGTCTCTTCTCTTCTTCATCAACATCAAGCAAAACTTGTGATGTGTCTGGGGCATACCCATCAAATCTCAGTTGCCATTCCATTTGGTGTATCATCTCATGTACACCATCACACTGAGGATATGACATGTCCTGTGAGACAAACTTGTAAACCTTTCTCTGTACCTCAACAGTGCTGAACCCAGGATTTTGGATTAATCCCTTAGAAGCCATCTCAGTCCGAATCCTAGCAAAATTGTCCCACTTCTGTGCTCTTGCATACATGTTTGAAAGCACCACATAGTCACCAGGGTTCTGAGCATTCAACTGGAGTAGATTTTTGGCTGCAATCTCCCCTATTTCAAGGTTACCATGAACTTTACAAGCACTGAGAAGGCTCCGCCATATAACGTCATTCGGCTTGATGGGCATGCTCTTAATGAGCTCAAATGCTTCATTCAGCATCCCTGCTCTTCCAAGGAGATCTACCAGACAACCATAATGTTTAACCGTTGATTCAATCCCATGCTCAGATTTCATCCTCTTAAAACATTGTAGACCTTCATCAACCAGGCCAGCATGACTACAAGCGCTTAGAACACCCACGTACCCAATATCGTCCGGTACCAAGCCTCCTTCAAGCATTTCAGAGAGGACCTCTAGAGCTTTCCTACCATGTCCATGCATAGCGAGCCCCGAGATCATCACAGAGTATGACAATTGGTTCTTCTTGGCCATCTTTTGGAAAAGACACAACCCTTTCTCCAGGCACCCACATTTCACGTACATATCTATTACTGAAGTTTCTACTATTACATTGAGTCCACTAATGCTCCTCAACAAGGAGCCATGCGTGCACCTTCCCAAATCAAGAGCACCCAAATGGGTGCAAGCAGAGAGCACACTAACTAATATGCTTTCTTCAGCCCTCCAACATCCCTCCCTATTCATATCCCCAAAAAGCATGAGACACTCCCACCACTTTCCCAAACTAGCATGAACTGCAATAATGGCACTCCATGAAGCAACACTCTTTTCTAACATTTGATCAAACACAGCGCGACTAAGTTCTATAATCCCACATTTTCCATACATGTTGATCAAACTATTTTGCACGAACAAGTCACATTGAAGTCCAAGCTTGAAGGTATGCCCATGAATTAGCATTCCTTCCTCAAGCGCTGATAACCGGGCACAAGCCTTAAGCAGAGGTGGATAAGTGAAATTATCAGGCTCCACTCCACTCTCCAGCATTTCACAGTAAAGAAGCAGAGCTTGACCCCAGTTCATATCCTTGACATGTCCTCTGATCATGGTGTTGAACAGGAAAGCTTCCGGCGCATCAATTCGGCGGAAAATTGAGCAGGCATGGTCCATGCTGCCCCAGTCAGAGAGAGCACAAGTGGCCACAAGATTGCCTGCACAAAAAGGATCCAAAAAGAGTCCAAACTTTAGGATTTGAGCATGAATTTGCTTGATTTCTTTGATGCTCCTGGATCTCTTCAGCAATGAGATGCATTCTTGGTCCTTGAAACTGAAAGTGAATTCTGGAGTTTGGAGTGAGTCTTTGGTGGGAAACAAAAGATGGGTTTGGTTAAGGACTGATGTCCCAGTCATACTGATGCTGTCATCCACACCATTGTTCCTAAGCTTCCTTCATTTCATTTGCAACATCATACCATCAAAGAAACTCTTTTTGTGGAGACAGAGAGAACCAATTAATTTAAGTGGCAGAAAAATGAATAACCAAGTAAATGTGAATGGAGCAACTTTTTCTGAATCTGAATTGTTATGTAAAAAGAAAGCAAATGATTTTGGGTTCAGGGAAAAGTGGAGTTTCATGGTGGCAAATGGAATCTCATCCTCATCCATGAATTTGGGCTGTGTGCAGAAGAGATTATGGGACAAGCAGATTGTGTGGATAGGATAATGTCCCATGCGGATTGTTGTGGGGCCAACTAGTCAGACACGTATATTACATGTGGCCAATATATATGACTTGATGAAAGTATATGTAGTAATCATGGATCAAAAGAAAATATATAAACTTTCAAAATAATAATAATAATAATAATAATTCTTTCAGTAATTTCACCTAAAGCTGCCTTAATATTTTTTTATGACAGCACAATTTAGAAGCATATTCACAGGAAGATTTGACTCATATAATATATCTAATTGGCTTTTATATCCGATGGTTTAATACTTATGTATTCACTTTTGAAAGTCCAAAACATCACAATCCGCCTTTGTCTCTCTTCCTTCCTTCCAAGTATCAATAACTCTCTTTTTCAGGTTATCTGAGTATATAGAACCATGGAAATGGAATTAGAATTGTGGACTTTAATTAAATTTCAAAGTTAGGAATTCGTTGAGGGGATTTTCTTGTAGTTTGAACCAAAATATTTTCCATAGGAATAAGTAAAGAGCTCTCTCTCTGGGCTAATGTACCTGGCTACCATCATAGCTCTTCTGCTGAGTTACATCTTCCAAAGTCACCTATATGTATATGTGCACCTAAATTTGACTCTTGCCAAATTCCATGATGGGTTGATCGGCAAGTAGTAGGTTAAATAAAATTCTCTATTTCAAACAAACAAAATCAGATCTAAGTTAAATTGGCAAATTAAGATGTTAAGTAAGCCACATAATAACCATCATGCCTTGCCTTCCAATAAATATTTAATAAGAAACTGTATTTGTTTGTTTTTGAATCCCAAATTGGCCATTATTTTATTGAAAATGTACTATAAAGAAATGGTATTCCATTTGTTTTTGGATTTTAAAAGTGAAATGAAGATGGGAGAGCAAAGGTCTTCTCAAAATGTTATTTTTGAAGATCTCCATCATAATGTTTAGAAGAAACCTCTTACAAAGTTCTATAACTATTTCCTCTCTATTCACCTCTAAGCCTTTTTTATAAATAATAAAAAAGATAAAATTTCCTTTTGATTAGAAATCAAAATCTCACCACGAATTCTTAAAAAGGAAAGCATCTTTTTACAGATTTCTTTTTTAAAACAACATAAATAAATAACTATTAATTACACCTACAATTATAAACTACTATAGGCAATGAAAAAGATTTGAGAAATGGCCTAATATTGAAATTTTAGGAACAATTGCACATTAATTTCTGAGCCTCAGCTTAACTGTGGAGAAAGTGTTGATTGATATGGGACAAGAAATACGTGTACGGTAAAGGACTGATAGTCCAAAAAAAGAAAAAAAATGGAGTGTGTCACTTATTATTTTATGTATGGGCCAACGGATTTCGAGTGATCGAAGTTCTATCTTTTGATTAACGTGGCTTTGCCACAACATTCGGGTTAATTCTTGTGATATTATATCGAGATATGATAGGGTTTAGGGTTAATTGCCACAACATCACTCTTGCTGTCTCGGTGGTAGGGTGTCTAGGGTTCGAGGGATGTAAAGATAGAGAGATATGATAGAGTGAGAAAATCAAACTACTAATTCGACTTTTTAAGTGATTAATGAAAAAGGAAAAAATCACCATGCATGCGAGTATGGGACCTTGTCTAAGCAAGACAACTCACTAAGATTTTACTGAGATTAATTGGAAGAAAATCCATCGTTGAATTATGCGCCACGAAGCCAAATGACTCACTGTCTCTTTTCTCTACTTGGTTTTAGCGCTTTTAAGTTATTACTTATTATCTAATATATATATATATATATATGGGCACCAATCCAGTAATAGGTATTTTTTTTTATCTATATATAAGTATCAATTTGGCCAATGAAAATTTAGCATATACATTTTTTTATTGTAAAAAATAAAAAAGAGAAAGAACATTAATAATGCACGTCTTTTCATGCACTCCATTGTAGTCATTGGATCACTATCTAATGATGATTCAATGGCTAAAAAAAAATACCTACCCATAGGTAAAGAAAAAAAAATACTTATTGAATTGGCAACTATATATATGGACACCAATCCAGTAGGTATTTTTTTTTTTTACCTATATATAAGTATCAATTTAGCCAATGAAAATATATATATATATATATATATATATATATATATATATATATATATATATATATATATATTAGATTGATAACTTTTATTATGGCACCACTATCGCTATTACAAGATTAATCCAATAACGTCAATATTTAAGGGTCATCTTTCTCTATGCACCCAAATTTTGACACAAAATGTTGCATGATATATGGGGTGATTGTAAGTGGCATGTGATATAATAGAAGTATTATATATAGGAATGATCAACTTGTGGAATATAAGCAATTAGCAATAATATTATCAAGGCAAACAAGGGTTACAATAGACGCAGGTGCTATATATACTTTGTAAATATTTCTCAAAGGGAGAAGCAACATGTATAATGGGTTAAAGCTATAATTGAGCATAGCGATCATAGCCTCAAACACATGATGTAGGACACTATCAATTAATATATAATTTTACAAAACATAATAAAACAGTTCTGTGGTTATCGAAGGTTTTTTTGTTTTTAATAATAATTTTGCTGTTTATAACTATTAATTAATATATATTTATGATTTTGTGGGTATCGAAGGAATTTTTTTTTTCCATTGTGCTGTTTGTTTCGGGCTACTGTTGCTTTTTTCAGAACACAATCAACCTTCGGTTGTTAAATAAGTTAATAATTTATGACCGGTATGTGCAATTAGTCGTGAGTTAGCTAGCTTCAATGCATTATAAATGTTACTTTTACAATTCTGTGGGTAACTTGTTTATGATGAAGTTTTTTCTCCATTATAAAAATTAACATATTGATTATTTACTGAGATTTGACTTTGATTTCCCTTCTTGATACTCCAAGTTTTTTTTGATGTAATATGGTAATGATTCAATAACTGCACTTTTTAATGCATAAATAAGTAGGAATTTGTCCTTTTAATACGAGTCCAATCCTGTGGTATGTGAAGTGCTAAGAGATTTAATCGGACAATATTTTTCTCTTAGTTTTTTCAGTTAGCCTTTTCTATGTGTGCCTCTGTATTCATGCGTGTATAATCAGGGTATTCACTTGGGTGGAGTCCTGCTTTTAGAAGATTAATTGATAAAACTACCTCTTATATTAAATACATATGTATGTGCTTATTAATTTGTTTCTCAAATAAAACCAGTGGACTAGAACAAATCATGATGGATACTAATAGCTTGGTCCATTGGTACAAAGAGGTATAATTCATATTACATAAACCTTTTAGAAATTGGTGGAAGATTCATTTATGGAATCTTTATGCATGTAACTTGTGTGTATTAGAAGAGTGATTAAACGTAGGCAAACACACCTTAATTGCAGATTTCTGTAAATGAGGAGGACTGGTCATATCTATCGTGCTTAAGAGTTTCTTCTTCATCGGCATCGTTCTGCGATCTTTGGAACAAGAAGAGTACAGGTTCGTTTCTTTCTTTTTTTTTTTTTTTTTTTTCCGATTTAATTTTTGTTTACTTATACTTACAGGAAAATTATTAACTTTTTCTTCCTCTATTGGTATTTTTCCTGTAAAATAATTTAGTGATATGGAATTAGATTTTCTCTTTTATATAGTTCTATTAATGATTTTTAAATTGTAAATCAAAGTACACCCACGTTTATTTTTTTATACGTGGTGACTGGTTGCATGGAAATTAGAATAATTTTGTAAAGTAACATTTTACTTCATTTTAGAATAATAATTTGCAATATAAAATTCTCTATAGGAGTGAATCTCATTTGCATTAGGCGGTTTTATATGTAGAACTATAAGGATGCTTTTTTTGTTTTCCACTGTCATATCGGAACTTATATTTAGATTCCACTATCTTACAGAATAGATTTCTGATTATATTATTTAACAGAATAGATCAAAAAGAAAATGGATTTCCTATTTATGATTTAATTAAATATTATAACTTTAATCAAACTCTAGATACAACTAAACATTATTTTCAAGAAGATTTCTTAAACACTCTAATACAAATGGAATTCTCCCTCATGAATTAATCTTAAAACCAAATTGTTCTATTATTTTGCTTCATAATCTTAATGCTTCCAAAGGATTATGTAATAGTACACGTTTAATTTATAAACATTTTCAACTAAATATTATTGATGCAGAAATTAGTGGTGGTTATTATACCAAAAAAGAGAATTTATACCTAGAATATCATTTATACAGATAGAAAATAAAAAAATTTCCATTTCCATTCAAAAGAACTCAATTTTCAATACATTTGAGTTTTACTACGACCATAAATAAAGCTCAAGGATTAAATTTAGACTTTGTGGATATATATTTTCTTAAACCCGTATTTTCACATGGTCAATTATATGTTGCATTATCAAGAACAAGATCAGCTGAATGTATTAAAGTTCTTATCAATCCTACTATTCCCTATAGTATTAGTATTGATGATAAATATACTAAGAATATTGTTTATAAAGAAGTGTTATCATTTATGAATACTAATACGTGAAAACATAATATATTCTTATAATTAGTAAAATATGTTATGTATTTCTTTTCAGCTATAATCATGTATGTTGTTTTTGAAATAACTCTTCTATATACATCTATTGAATATCACGTTTTACATATATATCGATCTTCAAACCCAAAATTCATCCTTCTCCTTATACTTGTGGATGCATTTCATTGTTTTTCCTCTGAAATTTTTAAGACAGTCATATCAAAGAACTACACTGGCTTGGCATTGTATCAAAGTCATATATGAATTATATACGGGAGGTTCAAATGAGATCGACCTTATATAAGTTAAAAGACAAACGTTTCAATTTCATTGTTATTTTCCTACTAAATAAACGTAAGTAGAAAAGAGAAAACACCCACGTATAACCATCGTGAAATTCACACATGCATATATTACATATAAAATGAGAGAATTCATATGTATGTTTATAACGAAAAGAGGCAACAAGTAGCAAGCTTGGAAGTCTGTCACAGGTATCAATACAGCATATAATGATGAACGTGTCACGACCGAAAATTCAAGGCCATGATTTTTAGTAAATTTAAGTGAAAACAGTGATAAACAAAAATTCCTAAAATTTTCAGAAAAAGTTGAGTACTTAAAATTTAAGTTTTAGTCCTCAAGAACAAGTAAATTTTAATATTAGACCAACTCGATAAATTATAACATTATCTACTAATTTAAATTTCCAAGGAATTTTTAATTTTAAATTTTGAGACATGATAAATAATAAATTTTAGAAACTTTTTATTTAAATCATTTAGTTTAATGAAAGTATTCAATTTAAAACCATAGGCCCATAATTAAAATAATTTTCATAAAATCATTTCTATGTCTAAGTATTCGATTAAATATCGAAATCGTTCTTATATATCCACTCAGTAAATATATTACGTATGGCTAAATGAATTTGACTTAGAGAAAACGATACAGAGTATGAACCAACCAATGAAGATGACTAGAACTGCAAGCATACACCAAACATGCTTACCAAGCCACACGAATATCTGTCACGGAATAATTTGACACTTGAAAGATGAAGGAAGTAGGGGGGGTGAGCACATGAATGCTCAGTAGAAAACTTAATTACCCTTTTTGGAAAATCCTTTTTAGTAATTCTCAATACAACTCAATGGTTAGTAGTTCTGGAAAACATCTTAATAAATATGGAGCATTTGAGACATATATAGAAAATCTTTACAGAAAATCATGCTCAAATAAAAATCAGATATATATATATATATCCAGGTTAAAACAGATAGAAAACCATAATAAAACAAGCATAATGCACATCTGCATGGTTAATAATACCGGAAAACATTTTTATAAATATCAAGTATTTAAACTATTTATAGAAAACCATGCTAAAATCAAATCAGATATCCAGGTCAAAATATATAAAAGTCTCAATCTAAATAAGTATAATGCACATCACATAAATCAACACATCACATGAGTCCTCATCCTCTCATCACAACTAGAGCAACTTATACTACATGTATTGAGTGCTCTCTGTCTGGCATCTATCTCTGAAAAACCGGAGGGACACCCTTGTGTCAAATCCTACCGAACCGGAGGGGCACCGAATGCCTATGCCTACCGAATGGAGATAGTTAGAAAACAAACCCCGCGCGGGTTTACGGGCTCTCACCGAAGGCGAGTGTACTAGTCCGCCTACTACAATACCGTGATGCCTAAGACGACTCTCATGCATGATCATATGACATGTGCAATATATATAATCTCAAAACAGTCCATGCAGTAATTTAACACCTTAGACACGCTCTGATTTTTAACTAAAACCCATTTTGTACTTTAAAATCTAAAAGTACAATCTCCATGGTTTTACCAAATT
>JXTB01000346.1:0-25693 GCA_002914805.1 Parasponia andersonii | reverse complement strand
CTTAGGCAGTTTGAGTACTCCTTCTTGTTGATCTTCTACAGTAAGTTGAGCTCTTTCTGATCCCATTTACAGAAACTAGGCTCTTCACATAGGAACAATAGAGAAAATTTATCTCACCATCTACTTCAACCTTCCTTAGCTTTTATGTGCGAAGATTGTACGTGAGCAACTTCTCATCTCTGCCATCCTCAAGGAGGAGATCATCAGTACTCTTCCAGAATCGCAACGGTAGCGGAAAGTCAACTAGCGGTCCAAAGACTAGACATTTGGTCAATGGACTATAAGCAGTACCTTTTACAACATCAAAGTAGTCATCCACGACCCACATTTCCAAACACATCGAATTTGAGTTCCATGTTTCTTGAGAAGACAGAAATAAAGCAACTGAGTCATTCCACACCACCAAAGATGACGAATAGTATGCTACTTTAGGGAATGGTACGATATGAAATACCTCTTCACAAAGTATGATCATTTTTCCCAATGAAGTTCCCAACATTGTCCGTCCAATAACAAACTTCTTGAAAGTATAGGCAATTATAAAATTGATCTGACACTGTCAATAAGTCCAGAATAAGATTGTTGCGCATTTTGACTTGTCCCCAAGAGTCAGTACTCAAGGAATATACCTCAGCTTTGACTTCTCCAAAAACTAACTCATTGACAAATTTATAATCGTTAGCTACAGATAAGGGGTTCTTTCTTTGCATAATGGAGGTTCTTGGCAACAAATAAGGGGTCATTGATGCAGGCACTTTGTTTACACACTTGACTCGCACTAGAGAGTCGGCAGGTAGCATTGAGAAGGCTATCTCCCCCAGCTCCTCTGGCAGATAAGGGAACAATTAAGTTCGATCGCCATGTAGCCAGGGAATCTTCTTCTCTACGTATACTTAGTTGAAACTTGAACCAGGTATATATACCTACAATTCAAAAACATATAGCAGTTAATATATATATATATATATATATATATATATATCAAAACATGATCATGATCCCAAAAAAATAAAANATATATATATATACCTTTAAGTCTTAGAGGCCAACCCTGTGTAGGGCAAGGGGGATTGAATATATACAGACACCGTTAAAAAATATAAAAAGGTGTTAAAAAAAAAAAAGGCTTTGAGATGATGATTGGATTATTATTATGACAATGGTTGAACCTTCTCTTATCACTTATTCAAAATAAAATTCAAAATTTTAGATATTTATGGTTTAAGATTCAATTTATGTATGCGTATAAGGAAAAGAAAAGCTTAATTAAAGAGCATCATTTATATGATTTATTGCGTATATCAATAATGAAGTTCAAATAAACGTTCAAAATGATATATTTTTTAAAACATTTATAACTATATTTTTAATTGCGTATAATATACATGATAATCTTATCTCACCTAATTATTTAAATAAGGATAATGAAAATTATAATTTTCCTTTTTTTTTTTCAAAGGAAAAACTGGATTTCATTTGTTCGTTACATGGACGTTAGACTTAATTTACAATCCCTCCCTTCCGCCCAATTCGAGGTAGACTCCAACAAAATAAAATTAAAAAAAAAAAAAATTCTCAGCTGGAGCACGTTGAGCGATATAACAAGCAATATTATTTACATCTCTCTCTACAAAATAAAACAGATTGCAAGAAATGAGAAATCAGACCACTTGCAAATTGTTATAATAACAATTTTCCAATCTCTCAATCCAATCTAATATGGTGCCACAACCTTTCGGTTAATTAATCGTACTTATAATCCATTCTATTGTACGTTGAACGATTTCTTATTCTACATTCGCATCCTAACTGTTTGTCACTTTGACTTGTCTCTAATTTATTTGCCATATTGTAAATCTCCGCTATGACTCTAAGATAGTATTTAATTGGATAGAATGAAATTGAAAAATAATTAGTAATGGTAAAATTAGAATTAGGAATAGAAAAGAAAAGAAATATGATTATTTTGTTTATTTGAAATTTTAGAATAGAGCTAGAATGAAATGGAATTAAATATACATTGCAAAATATACCTTTGATATTGTTTTTTTTTAAAAAAAAAAAAAAAATGAAAAAGACACATTTAGTTGGCAATTAAATAGATTAAATTACTTTTTCAATAAAAAAAATATTAAATTTGCGATAAAAATTATGTTTAATTATGTATTATTATTTATTATTAATCTTTTGAGATTTTATTATATACCATTTACGAATAACATATACCATACATTAACAATATATTACCGTAAACAGCCGTGGACTCTTGTTTTTTTGTGTTTCCCCCTCCTTCCCCTTAGTGGAATGAGAAGCATTTATCAAGCACTTTTTTAAAAAAATAAGAATTTTTTTTTTTTTTGGAAAAAGAAAAACAAGTTAATAATTTCATTATTACCATCCCCCCACCCCCCCCCCCCAAAAAAAAAAAAATCATACATACCATAGAGAACAATAAGATAATTTTCCTGAATTTTTTCGATCTGTCAAAAGCAAAAGAGATTAAATTAACAACGGCAATTTTGTTGCTATTCAAAGAGCAATCAGTGATCTGCCCCAACCTTTTCTTTGGGAGACCTATGTTAGGTCTAGTTTAAACATATGCATACATTAGACTGACTGAAACGAAAGCAAAATGTCTTTATATTATATTTTTTCGCTCTAAGTCATTCTGTAGACATTGATTCTGACTAAATTTGTTGCCTTTCACAATGGGTTATATAATATAAGCATAATGGTTCATTTTAAATCTCTGCAAAACCTTTTCAATATAAGTTTTTATGTAGCAATCCTAGCTAATGTCTTGTTTAAGAATGAGAATTCATTCCATGACTAAAATATGTGCGATTAATATAGGATTTGGATTCTCTTCTACAGATAAAAATTGTTTTATCTTAACAATTCTTTATATGAAAATTGTTTTATAGAATAAGATCTGAATATTATATCACCCTTATCATGATGGTAGAAAGAGCTCAAAGCCTCATATAATTATACACAAGAAATAGGAGACTATTCATCCAATAATATTTCAATAAAAGATGACTTTACCTTAAAAAAAACAAAACAAAATGACAAAACAGTTTAGACAAACCACAAAAGTTTGAGACAACAAATGATTTATAAGGACTAATTAGAGATCCAAGTACCCTAACATAATTTGGGATAGAAACTAACAAGATAAAGTAAAAGTTATGCTCCGCCATTACTGATTATCAATTGATAGACATCGATCATGCCACATTGGATATTTTTTTTGGAGTAATATCTCCATAATTCGAACAGTCATTCTTGTTTTGATCTTCTTCGCTAGCTTGAATTGTCCTATTAGCTACTCTCTCTCTCTCTCTCTCTCTCTCTCTCTAATAGAAACCAGGCTCTCCTTACAAACGAATACATCAAAAAATACAGTGTCTCCATCCATCACAACATTATTCTTAAGCTTTTGGTTATGGAAGTTATAGGAGAGCACCTCCTTCATGTTCTCCATTACATTTCACGAGTAACTCATCAATATTCCAGAATGTCAAAGGAAGTGATACCCCAACTAGTTTTAGCACCTTTCAAAATAATATCGGAGTACGTAGTTATCTATCTAACAGCCTCATTTCAACGCATGATCAATTTGGCTGTTCTCCTTCATGAGAAGAACAACACAAAGCAAAAGAGTCATTCCAAACCACAAATAATAACGTCCAATTATATAGTATATGTATATCATCTAGGAGTGGGATGGTTTCAAATGCCTCATAGTACATATCAAAACATAGGTTTATCATACGGCATTGACCAATAACAATATCCTTTCTAGTATTAATTTATAGTATAACAATATAAGTTTGTTGTCAATTTTTTGTTTGAGTTTATTATTTTTTCTTTAAATCTGAGTTTATCTTCTTCTTCTTATTTTTTTTTTCTTTTTTCTAAGTATATGAATAAAAACCTAAACAAAATATTGGTATTACTTGATTTCTGAAAACTAAATTATTCTAAATTTAGTATATATCAGATTTTTTTTTTTTGTTTTAGTGATCTCTAAACCTTCAAATGTTATATTATGCTATAGCAGATTCTTCTTATTTTTTTTTTTTTAAAGAATTTTGATGTATGGTAATAAATGAGATTTCCAAAATGAGATTAGGGACGAAATTTAAGACAAGAAGTAAGCAATACTTGGGAGAATATGACATTTGAATGTTGATGAAATAAATTGAGGCAAAAACATAATTTAAGGACCAAATACAAGATATTAGATTATTTATCACGGATAAAAAAAATAAGGTTAAAGAATTATCGTTCTTAGTTAAATTGATGTCGTTTCTCAAGCTGTATAGATTTGTTGTCGTTTATTTATATTGATGTTGTGTTTACCGTATGTTGTCGTTCTCATAGAGGTGATGTCGTTTGGATATGGATGTCATTTCTTATTTGCTTTCCAGATTTATTGTCGTATTATAAAGTAGTTGTCGTTTATATAGTTTGATTTCGGTTTACAATTCTATCGCCTTGTTTTCATGTGATAATTGTCGTTACAAAGTCTTTGCCGTTTTGGGTAAGTATCTTCCTTTTTTCTTTTCCTTTTGCAATTTTTTAAGGGGACAAACGACTTCGTTTGTTTTCTCAAGGTTCTTAGTTTTAGGATATGTTTGGTAGGAAGAAAAAAAGGAGGGATGGGAAAAAATTTGAGAGAAAAATAGAGGAAAATTGAAAAATTAGGTTGTTTGATAAGAGGAAAAAGAGAAAAAGGGAGAGAAGAATGGAATAAAAAAAAATAATAAAGCCTACACAAATTTTTTCTCCTCAAAAGTGAAGAGAAAGTAAGATGGAAAATGCTTATTAGTGTATTAGTAAGTTAAATTACAAAATTATTTATACGTAATTTTAAATAATAATAATACTAAAGGTAAAAATATAATTTTAAATTATGACCAAAACTTTTTTTTTTTTTTTACATTTTTCACAATTGTTTTCCCTTATATTTTTTCCTTCCCTCTCTCGGCCAAACATAGCCTTTGGGTCGTTTGCTATTGTTGTCTTCATGTTATCGTCGTTTGCTCGTAACCCCGCATAGAGAAGACCAAGAGCAGTAGTAGTAGTAGTAGTAGGAGTAGCAGTGGCTCCTCATTCCGCCGTTAACGTTATTTGACTTCGCTAAAAACTCGCTCTCCGCCTCCTCTTCTCCTCCGTCAGCGTCAGCGTCAGCGTCAGCGTCAGCGTCAGCTATGGCGGCGGCGGGCAAGTTCAAGGACGAAGCTTATCTGAAGAGCGTTATTGTTAAGCGAATCAATCTCTTCGAGTTTATCCAAAACCACCAAAAGGCTCACCTCCATTCCCTCCCTTCCGATCCCATCAAGTAAGTAAAACCCTAATAATCCATTTCACTCACCATTTTTCCTGCCTCTGTAATCGTCGGCGATGGTGTTTGTTCCAGGATTACGTTGCCGGACGGGACAGTGAAGGAGGGGAAGAAGTGGGTGACTTCGCCATTGGATGTTGCCAAGGACATTTCCAACAGTTTGGCCGTGAATGCCCTCATTTCTCAGGTCAATGGTGTTTTGTGGGATATGGCCAGACCTTTAGAGTCTGACTCTGACCTCAAGCTCTTCACTTTTGATACTGATGAAGGGCGCGATACGTTCTGGCATTCTAGCGCTCACATTCTTGGCCAGGTTTTCATATTTTCAAATTTACCCCCCTTTTTTTTTTCTTCTTTTTGATTTTTGGGTCTTCAAAATTTGAGCTTGTGTTGTTTTAGAATTTGAGGGATGAATGAATGA
Source organism: Parasponia andersonii (assembly GCA_002914805.1). Lineage (NCBI taxonomy): Eukaryota > Viridiplantae > Streptophyta > Magnoliopsida > Rosales > Cannabaceae > Trema > Trema andersonii. The sequence continues at coordinate 19,919 of JXTB01000346.1, read as the reverse complement.
ATCTGTGTTGGTGCAGGCCCTTGAGCAGGAGTACGGATGCAAGCTCTGTATTGGACCCTGTACCACCAGGGGAGAGGTATGTTGTTACAAGAAGACCCTGTGGCAGATTCTTATTGTTTTGATATTTCAGCTTAATCATTACTCTGTTACCGCAATTTCATGTCAAGTGCTGATTTGTTTGTTTGTTAATGCTTTAAATATAATTACAGGGTTTTTATTATGATGCATTTTATGGTGACTTAGGCTTGAATGAAGATCACTTCAAGCAAATTGAATCAGAAGCAACCAAGGCCGTTCGGGTATTCTTCATTCTTTTGCAAAACAACAGTTGCTATTTGTGTTATATAGTTCAAACTAATTTTTAGAACTCCCTTTGGCAATCATTGCTTAGCAGTTGTAAGAAGAAGTTGTTCCTGATTTATAGTACTTATTGTTTTGCTCATCTTGATGAAATATTAGAGACTAACCTTAAGATTGCTGTAGTCAAAAGATTTTGAAAGAGGTTTTGTATATCTTTATTATTAGTAGAAGTTAATTTATTTTGTTTTAAGAAGAGCATATTAGTAAAGACTTGTCAAAGCAAAGAAACTCATGTTAACATTTTTTATTTTATTTCTTTTGTTTTTGGTTTTTAAATTGAAAATACATTCCCTTAATTGTAAAGAAATGAATTTTTTTCTCCAGCAAAAGCAGCCTTTTGAGCGTATTGAAGTATCAAGGGAACAGGCACTTGAGATCTTTTCTGACAATAGTTTCAAGGCAAGTATAGCTGCTTATTATGCGATTGTGTTTTACAAGTGATTGTTGGATGTATCTCTTATATGCATTTTGTATTTCTCTTATTCCATTTCTTACAAGTTTCTGTCTGGGTCGATTTGTTCAGGTTGAGATTATCAATGATTTGCCAGCAGACAAAACTATCACAGTATATAGATGTGGTGACTTAGTTGATTTGTGTCGTGGGCCTCATATACCTAATACGTCCTTTGTGAGAGCATTTGCATGTTTGAAGGTGATACAGTGTTTCATTCTTTTGAAGTGTAGTTTGTAAATTACCTTCTTTTTTTCTTCTCTGGTTCAAATACACATAAATGGATGTGTGACATATGTGTGTTTTCATTTATGAATTTGTAACCACAGGCTTCTTCAGCCTACTGGAGGGGAAATAAAGATCGTGAAAGTTTGCAAAGAGTTTATGGAATATCTTTTCCTGATCAGAAACGTTTGAAGGTGATATTTTAAATACAAGAGGAGTCTGTTGGTCCATGTGAATGTGATTTTTCTATTATTTGTGAACGGTATATCTTCTTTCAACAATATTCTTCCCTACAGGAATATATCCAACACCTGGAAGAAGCAAAAAAGTATGATCACAGATTGTTGGGTACAAAACAGGAACTTTTCTTCTGCCATCCACTTAGGTACGTCCTGACTCAATGTATGTAGTATTGTTTTATCGAATAAGATTACCCATCATCTCCATTCATATTTTATCTTCTTTTAAAATTTCAGCCCAGGAAGTTGGTTCTTCCTGCCACTTGGAACACGGATTTACAACAAATTAATGGAGTTTATACGAAATCAATATAGAGAGAGGGGATACCAAGAGGTTTAACAATCAATGTTTAAGTTGTAATGTCATGATATTCAGTTTTAACTTGTGCAAGCCTAATTTACTTGCACTTGCAGGTTTTATCACCAAACATGTACAATATGCAACTATGGGAAACATCTGGCCATGCAGCAAATTACAAGGAGAATATGTTTGTATTTGAGGTGAAGTTTCGTGTAACATGTACCTGTTACAGTTCAATTCATATTCTACCTTACGTGCTATAATGCTAATCTTAAGTTATTTTAACCATGGAGGGTGCTTAGCTTATATATTATGCCGGCACTTTTTAAAGTCGTCATTCTTTGTGTGTGATACAAGTCAATGAATTTATGTGAAACCTTACTGATCAGGGTAGGGAGGCATTGGAGGGCTCGGCCTATTGTTGCTTATGCACCATTTCAATTGTTAATAGAGTGATAGGGCTCCATTCTTTCAGCAATGCTGTGCCTAGAGGAATGCTTAGTTGGTTAGGCTAAGGGACAGGGCGGAAATTCTTTTAGATAGAGGAGAATATGCCAGATCAGCTGTTAGTTAGCTTAGGATACTGATCCTCTTCTTGAAGGTGGTAGGTACTAAGTGAGAGAATATAAGAGAGAGTGGGAGGGAGATGGGGAATGGAATTTCTAGGCTTGTTGTGAGCATTTGCTCTAGGGGAGAGACTAGGCTCTCGAATACCTGCTTTATTTTTTTATTTTTTATTTTTTTTAATTGTAAATTGAGCTTCATGGTCTAATTCTAATAAATCTCTATATTGTTAGTACTGGGTTCTGTCATAGAAATAATACTTTGGGTCTGTTTTAGGCACATTAGTATCCTCATAAATGTTTGACATCTATCGTGTATTATTGGAGATAATGATATTATGTTATTCGTACAGATTGAAAAACAGGAATTTGGATTGAAACCAATGAATTGCCCAGGACATTGTTTGATGTTTCAACACAGAGTTCGTTCTTATAGAGGTAAACTCATTTGTCTCCTGATTCCTTATTTTTTCCCCCTTTGCTGAAGATTCTTCTGTGTTGTTTCATTTTTGATATCCCCATTAGTTGTTTACTTACAAAAGAAGCATAAAATCTCTATATCTCTCTACACAAACACACATACTTTATTGAGCATGACTTGGTTAAATGCTAAAAATCTGGAACTAAATTTCCGTGTAGTGCTCAGACTTTTTTTTTTTGGGGTTTTAATTAACTAAAAAAATGAGAAATAATTAAATTTGGTGTCCTTTGATTTGTTGCTTTCGCCTTGTATTAGCTTTAGTCTATACTCTGTTTATGGCATGTTTGTGTTGCATTTCAAAAAAGTAATGTGGCCCTTCTAATGCTAGATTTAAATATGGGATTATGCTGTGTGCCTAATTTCTATTTCTCTTTTCGGCTAGTTTCTGTGCTTGGCTTTCATGAAGTATCCTTATATCTGATCCATATTTTGGTTCTGTAGAACTTCCTCTCCGACTGGCTGATTTTGGGGTCTTGCACAGAAATGAGGCCAGTGGTGCTCTTAATGGCCTAACTCGTGTCCGGAGATTTCAGCAGGTACCCAACCAGATTGCAGACCAATATTGGGAGCTTTTCCTTATTTTTGCTTTTGATCTAGGTTTCCTTCTGGTTTCTGTCAAGATCAATAGTATCTTAATTTTTTTTGCGTAATCTAAGTTTCAGATGCATTAATATCCTTCACGAAGAGACTTCTTATTGTGTGTCATCATTTTTTTTTTTTTTTGCATGAATTTTATTCCCTGGCTCTGAACAGTAACCTCTTCTGATAAGTTTAAGTCCAAATGTCTTACAGGATGATGCTCATATCTTTTGCAGGGAGTCCCAGGTGAGTTGAATTTCACTAGCATACCGAAAAACTTCTTGTAATTTTTTGTGCTCATTTTTCTTACGTATTTGTTTTGGTTTTCAGATAAAGGAAGAAGTGAGGGGTGTCTTAGAATTTATCAAATATTGTTACAACATATTTGGCTTCACTTTTGATTTGAAGCTATCAACGGTGTGTTATCTTATCCATAAAGTTGATTATGTTTTTCTGAACTTTTTCACTTGTCCATTTTTAGCTGCAAAAGGAATTTAATTTGGTAAGAAAGAATTTTTAAAAAATACATATAGAAATTCCATACAAAAAATACCACAATGATAATGGTCTGTCCCTGTGCTTAAATAGGTAATTAAATATATTTATATTTCTTATCTGGCGCTTAATTTGTCTGGTTGTCCATTCTATCTTTCTGTATTTTGTAAGTTTGTGTGCTTTATGTTTGTCTGTAATTTTTATTACTGGTAGACATAATAGTTTTATCGTTATCTGTTAGAGGCCAGAGAAATACCTTGGAGAATTGGGTACATGGGAGAAAGCTGAGGCCGCTCTTACAGAAGCACTAAATGAGTTTGGCAAGCCTTGGCAGGTGTGTTTTACTCTGTAGCTGCACCTTACATACAGCCTGCTCTTCTTTTTCCTCTTTTAGGTTTGAGCTCAATGCTTACACTATGTCTTGTTTCACAGATAGATGAAGGCGATGGAGCATTTTATGGACCAAAGATTGACATCAGTGTATCTGACGCTTTGAATAGGAAATTCCAATGTGCAACATTACAGGTTTATGACCGTTATATATATATGCATAATAACATTGATAATGTCGCTGTTTTTGTAAGTGTTGTGGAAGTATAATGGTCAATGGTGTGGTTGCAGCTTGATTTCCAGCTTCCTGCTCGTTTTGAGCTCTATTACTCTGCAGAGGATGAAGCAAAAAGGGAATCACCAGTTATGATACACAGAGCTATTTTAGGCTCTGTTGAGCGTATGTTTGCTATACTGCTGGAGCACTACAAAGGAAAATGGCCATTTTGGCTTAGCCCACGTCAAGCAATTGTTTGTCCTGTGTCAGAGAAATCCCAGCCATACGCATTAAAGGTATTGTTTTGTATGGCTTCTGACCTTTATTTGGTGAACTCTATGTTTCCAGGGTATGACTAAATTTATAATGCTTAAATATGGAATTTCACTAAGTTTCGGTTCCATATAAATTGTGATTTTCTTCAGTTCACATGTCACCTGAACTGTTAGTAATGCAAACAAAATCGCTTAAGGTTTACTGATGAAGTTCATGACCTGAGCCAGTTAGTACATTGCTTGAGTTGGTTCAAGTTTCCAATGAGCCATGAAGTTTCTTAGTCTAGTGAACCTTAGCTAGGTATCTATTTTTAGGGTACTAAACCATTAACCATGTTCTATTGGCTTTAAGTTGTCTGTGTGTGAGTATGCTGAACAATTATTTCCTTTAGTTTTAAAGAGGTATTTGCATAGTTGTCAGAATCAATGCTCTTTTGATGGCTATGTTCTTTGGAGTTTGAGTTGTGCTAATTATTTGACAATGATATTATATTAAGCTAGAATATTTTCAGGATTTTTTTTTTCCTTTGTATGTTAACAATACATGTAATGTTGATTTATTCTGTTGCACAATTTTAGGTAAGGGATCAGATTCATCATGCCGGTTATTATGTCGATGTTGATACAAGTGATAGAAAGATCCAGAAAAAGGTATAGATCCAAAACCTATACCCATTTTCGTCCAAGTTCCTATTCTGCATTTATTATTTGGCAGTGCTACCTACCTACAAGGAGTTATTTTGAAAAGATATAATTTCTTGGTTATGTACCAAATGAAAAAATGTCTATTCAAACTCATTTGTTCTTTGGAGCCAATGTGATGTGTGCTGAATGTTTTTAATTAATTAAAAAAAAAATTATTCCAATAATTACCGTAACTGTCACATTCAGTGAGTGATTTATTAAAATATGGACCTCTGCATTCTAAGGGGTTGAATAAATCAGGTATTACTATCAATAATTGATTTGGGTGGAAGTTGAAATGTTGCTGATGAAAGCTGCCAACTGGCAGCACATATATGTTTTCTATGTATATCATGCTTCAGAAGAGTCTTGTTCTTTCGTGAAAAATGAAAATGGGAATTTTGTCTCGTTTTTTGTTGCCTTCTCTCCTTGGTTTTGTTTGTTTGCTGATTATATTGGTCAATGTAGGTACGGGAAGCTCAGTTGGCCCGGTACAACTATATATTGGTTGTTGGCGAGGAGGAAGCCAACACTGGACAGGTTCTTGCTATCTCTCATTATCTTATTTATCTGTATATTAGTGCTGCAATCTTGAGTCGTGACAAAAGATGTTTGTGTATGAAACTGTCAATTATTTAACTCACTCTTGGTGCTTGCTTACACTAAATCAAATTTCTTATCTTAGCTGTGATTCTACCAGATTTTGGCTTGATGTAGCCCTTGAGTTCCTGTTCTACTAGCTCTTTGTTTGTTGTCTTTTGCTGCAAATTTTTTTCATTCTTGTATGGGGCATGTGAACTGCTGGCAAAATAGCAACTAGATTATGCTTCTAAACTTGTTTTAGCTCAATTCTCTATGCTAGAAAAAAGCGACCTGAACCATCAAACACCTGACCTGATCTATGATCCATGTTATGGTATCAATTTATTTTGTTGTGGACCTTGTAGTGGCACTCGCCACCAGTATGGCACTTCTTTTGGCGTGTCTCAAGCTAGAGGACCAAGTTTTGGATTTGGCTAGTAGATTATAGAGATGGGATTTCGGTTCCTACAAGATTTATTCGTTTGGATTCTTCTAGTTCTAGATTAAAATTCTAAAATATGTACTGTAAATGTACTTTTTTCCTACCCCATCCCCCCCTTCTTTTTTTTTTTTCTTTCTCATCTTTTTGTTGTCATGAATATCGGCATATTGCAAAGTTGGTGAGGAAATTGCAAATTTGGTGAGGAAGTAAGTCATTGAGTTCTTATTGTTTCAGGTGAGCGTACGAGTCAGGGATAAATCAGACCATTCGGTAATGAGCATTGATGGCCTACTCAAACACTTCAAGGAAGAAACTGATCTTTTCCACTAGGACTTCTTGTACTGAAGTTATTTATGAATTTCCGACACAGATCCCAAACGGGAACCCAACTGTTGTTTTTTTTTTATTTGTTTTTTTTTTTTAATTTTTTTTTCCTATTTTTCCTTTTGGTCAAAAACAATTGATTAGTACAATTTTCACTTAAATCCAAGTAATGTTACGTACTGTGTAATTTACATTTTGGCTATTCAAAGTCGAATTCTAATTTTTTGGGCTTGTCTTTATTAGGGCAATTGACACAAGCAAATTGTTTTCCTTTCTTCTTGGATCCCTGCCATTGTACAGTGATTTGGAAAGAAGATAGTTGGTTGGTAACTAGTAACTTTACGTACTGTGTTTGGTGTTGGCACCACCGACGGAAGCTTTGAGATGTGCGCTTCAAGGTCGACACAAGTTTTGCCCCTCCCAATCCCAAACCTCAATGATGGTTCGCTGGTCAAAGGTTGAAGTCACTAGCTTGACAAAGTAGGAACCATCGAGTTAAGAAGTTCTCTCTTTTGGGTTGGTTTTGTCGGCTGAAAATATTTCTTTGACATGACAGATACAGTTATTTGTTTGAGCATTATAAGTTCTAATATCGTAATGTATACACAAGTAACAGTAGCTCTTGGTAACCAGGATTAAAATGTCAATATTGACTACAATGTTGAGGTTTTATTTTACGAATATTATTGAAGATATTGTCGAAGTTAAGATATTTCGGAAAAATATCAAAATTTTGTCTTAAAATTTAAAAATTTCAAGAAAAGCTCTAAAAAATGATAAAACAAGTGATATTGCATAATCTATACTAATTTTATTTAAAACAAAACCTATTTATACGTTATATATGACAATAAAATATATGTATATACTAGAAAAACGATCGAATTTTGTTCTATAGAACAAATTTAAAATCAAAATATATATACCACTATTTTATTTAATATTTCCATATAAATATCTTACAAATTATAACTAGTTCTAAATTATATTGAAAATAAATAAAAATTATTGATAATATAGAACAATTTAAAAATATTAAATACCAAAATGAGTTTCTATGAAATTAAAAGTTATAAAAGAAATTCTCGTCTTTATCCAATTTTTGTTTTAAAGGTCACTAGAGTTCTTTATAGAGATTTCAAAATAATAAATACAAGTAGTACAAATATTCTCATTAAATATAAGTAATTCCAAAATTTTTCCGGCATATTGTTGAGAGAGAATTATGATTTATTTTTGTATTATTTATTACCATTTTCTTTTGAAAAAAAAAAGACTTGGAAAAAAATTTGATATTTATGTCGATATTTCAAAATATCAATAATATCATTGCGATAATATTCATAAATATCTCGATATTAGTTCATTTTTTATCGATATTTTACCAATATCGACGTATCCTCGATATTATCAATATTTTACGGATATTTCACGAAAAAATATTTTTCTACTATATATTGATGTCGAGACTTCAAAATACAGATATTGTAGTGACAATGTCGATAAATATCGTGACATTTTAATCGATGAATAGATTAAACAAAAGGGCAGCAAGTAATTTTGATAAAAAGGCTTTGATTAAGAATCCAGTACATGAAGGAAACTCAACCCGGCAAAGACGTTCAGAAATATAGTGATTGTTGATCGTACTTTGATGCTTAAACCGGCTGAACGTAGTCGTTATGATTAAGATTGTCTGGTCAGGTCTATTAGTCGTTTTAAGTCTGATAACCCTACGCGTATAATACACAATACATATACGTATATTTTGATATATGTACATATACTCGAACAGTGAACGTGCCGTGCGCAGCTATAAATTATCGTCAGGGTTAGCAGAACATAATAAGTACTACATTTCAGCAAGAGTACAACAATAATAAAAGGTTGATGACTTTGGTACATTCACCAAAATACAACCAATATAAATAATCTTACAGCCAATGCTGATCGTGTGAGGATCTTAAAGACAGACTCCCTTTTTTCTTTTTCTTTTTTTTTTTTGTTTCTTTTTGATAATCTCTGAAAGATGACTTAGCAAGGAATCGGCTACACTATTCCTAAGCCTCATATAGTACAATATTCACAATCAGCAGACAGCAAGAAGAGAGAGAAACTTCTTAATATCATTAACATATATATTAATGGTATCCACGGAGCTTACCGCCGTTTTCGTGTCAAGTAGCTTGATCACATCGGGGGCATTGTTCTGCGCCTTGTAAATGTATAAGCCACTCTCAAGAGCAAATTTTAAAAAAAGTACTAACAACATACATCCAAGACCAAAAACCATTTGAATTTTTAATAAATGAAATGATCTTGGGTCATCTTTTAATACCATAACTTTGTAAATACAGTATTCAGAATTTTGAAAGTACTGAAACTAAATGATCATCATTAACTAAGAAAGTGATCATGATTCATGAAGCAATTAGTAAGCATATATGGTTACATCAAAATGTATATTTAATACTACGCAAAGAATTTCTCTTCTAAATGAAAACAGGAATTAACAACAATGAATTAGTTTCTAACATATTATCATGAGACAAGTAATTTATATAGAGTGAGACTTCTTTTCTTGTTAGAAAAAAAAAAACAAAAAACAAAAGAACAAAACAAATAGGTATAGAGTAACTTGCACATCTCCAAGGGCTCATGAGGCAGCTTGTAGATGCTCCAACAAGTTGCTATCGCCCAGCTTGTAGTTGACCTCCGAAAGCTCTCCATACAAAAAATTCACCTGAGGAACCACATCAAATGCAACCAAGTTTCTGTTAATGAGCTCATTTAAGTACTCTTCGGCAACTTGTTCCAATGTCTTATTTTTCTTCGCTTTAACAAAACCCTCGGCAATATTCCACATACGAATACGATACAATTTGTAGTCACGTGTCTGACAAGAAGCAAGACTTTAAGATGGTAAGGCAAGTCACGGTAACTGAGAAGCGAGAATTTTTCAAATTCTCAGTTAATTTGGGATCGTTTTGATCAATTCCCAGATTAAGATTGTCAAAGTACCTTTTGCCATTCGAACTCAACCTTCTCTTTGGTTGATAATAAACTGGCAATGGTGAAAATAACAAGCGGCAAGCCTTTGACATTTGCTAATAATGTCACGAGACAATTGCTCTAATTTTTTAAGGACAATGTCCCTCATCACATCTGAATACATTTTTTCAAAACAATTCAAATGCTAGCTCTAAATTAAGGCCAACGTTTTAGCTCTTGGAAAAAATTCCAGGGTGCTTCCTTACAAGAATAAGCAATTGTAGTCTTACGTGTTGTAATAACTACCCTACTGCCTTTATTATTATTATTATTTGGAAAAGCATGTTTCACTATTTCCCAAAAATCATCTTTGCCAAACATCATCGAAAATAACCACGTATTTTTTTGTTTGCAAATATTACCTCAAATGACTAAGTAGCCGCCCTGAGATGTTGAATTCTCCCGTAGTGTACTCCACTGCATGGCAAAATTTGCATTTTCATGGTTTGTACGTAGTAGCTTCTCCAAGTTGTATGACTGAGACACGATAATCTAAGCACCACAATCAAACTGTCCTTTCACCACTTCATCATCATAAATTCTCTTAGCAAGAGTGGTCTTACCATTCGTGTTAGGAAATTCTATTTCTTATATTGGGCAGTATATTTTAATAATTGTATTGGATCATATTATTCTTAAGCAGATCTAATAAGTGATTTAACTAGGACCACATATTTTAATAATTATATTGGACCATATTATTCTTAAGCAGACCCAATAAGTGATTTAATTAGGATCACATATTTTAATAATTGTATTGGACCATATTATTCTTAAGCAGACCCAATAAGTGATTTAATTAAGCTGAGTCAGGATATCTAACTAGGTATGGATACCCTGTTAGTCACCCAGTTAGATGTCATGGATACCTAACAAGGACTATATAAAGATAATATTAGGGTTATAGTCCCCATTACCTTTTCACGTACGCTCAATCTCTCTGTGACCTGCCATCAGTTATAGAGAGTTCCATCTGAGTGCTTTAGGGATTAAGTTGTGTGGAAGATCAAACTCTCAGGAAATTATAGTCACTTTATCATGCTTCCACCTTCGGTTCATCGTACAGATTACAGTTTAAATCATGGACTTAGGTATATTCAATGAATATCTGCCTGTCAGTTTTACATGAATGATCTAGGGTTTGTGTTCGGTATTTGCAATCCCATATTTATTCCTAACAAGTGGTATCAGAGCAGGATTTCATGTTAAAATTGATTAGGTTTTCATGCATGTCAGTAGTTTTCAAAATCTATGCCTATTTAGTTTTCTAAGGTTTAGATCATACATGCATGATTTGTAATTTTAAATAATTTATTGAGTATTTGATGCTATGAGTGTTAGGTTTTGGTTTTTGGGTCGTTCATGTTTCGGATTTTGGGCTAAAAATATCATTTTTAGGTTTATTTTGATGTTTGAAGCCATTTAAGCAAATCTAGAATTTTTCAGATCCACACTGTGAACAGTATTTTCGGCAGACCGATTCTGGTTTTCGGTCTACCAAAAACACTATTCATAGGATTGATTTTTGGCAAAAATTTTGAGTTTTCGGTCGAATTTTGGGCTGATTTTGATCATTTTTGACTTAAATCATGGAGTTTCAACCCATTTTCGACCTACTGAGGACTAGAACGACTTTCACTTTGTCCGTTGAAAACCCTATTTGATTTTAGGGTTGATAAAGTGACGAGCTAATTTCAGAATGATTGAATCTGACAATTTGGTCTCTGTCAGATTCGGTCAATCGAAAATGGCTTTTCGGCCGATCAAAGGTTGCCGAGAGCCATAATTTTGCCTCTGTGGTTTTCACTCAACTAAGTGGTATACTGAATCTGGCAGAATTGGTCGACCGATTCTGCCAGCCGGTCGACCAATTCTGCCAGTAAGGAAAATTTCAGTTTTTGGGCTATTTTTCAGTCGATTTTCAAGCATTTCGGTTAATTTTCTTTGCACCATTTATCTTCTATGTTAGATTAAACACGATAAAGTACCATGTTGCCAAAGTAACCTCTGTCGTGTAGTTTTATTTAGTCTAACATATAAAGATATTGTGAGTTTGTTGTTAATGCGGATAACTATCGGCCCAAAGGAAGGTAGTTATTTGGCACGACAATAAACACACCTGTGATAATAAGTATGTGATGGTTATTTAGTTTCTGTGTGGATAGTAAATCGGCCCAAAAGAAGGTTTATTATTTGACAGGATTTACCGTCAGTATTTGATTATTACACCTAAGAGTACCACTTGCAAGTTAATACGTCGGCCTAAAGGAATGCCTATTAATATTGCACTAGGTATCTCGTGATGGTAGCCTACCTTATGTGATTGTGTGATATATGTCATATTTGCATATTTTGTGATTATATTGTATACCTATATATGACATTTAAGTTGTGAGCATGTTTAATTTATGGTATTATTTTGATCTCTGTATAGTGTCTACTGCTAATTTTTCTGCCAATTTAAGTACCATTCCTATGCTTACAGGTACAAACTTTAAGTCCTGGAAAGAGAATATCATGATCATACTGAGTTGTATGGATCTTGACCTGGCACTCAGAAAGGACCAACCCGCTGCTCTTACGGAAGAAAGTTCCACTGAGGATGAAAGGAACTTTGAGCTTTGAGAAAAGTCCAATCGTATGAGTGTTATGATCATGAAGCGCTCTATTCCAGAAGTCATGCGGGGTTCTTTACCAAACGAGGAAAATACTAAGGATTTCCTTGCTGCTGTTGAGAAATTATATCTCAAGAATGAAAAGGGTGAGATGATTAGTACCTTAGGGAAACTCATCTTAATAAGGTACAGTGACAAAGGAAATAAAAGAGAGCATATCATGCAGATGTCTCATTTGGCTGGCAAGCTTAAGGAATTCAATTTAGAAATTTATGAGGATTTTCTTATGTCCTTGGTTTTGCTTTCTCTTCCTAATCAGTATGAGAACTTACAGACCGTATACAATGCCCAAAAGGACAAATGGAATATTAATAAATTAATAGCCATCTATGTTCAGGAGGAAGAAAAAATCAAAGCTATAAGGCCTGAAAGTACTAATTGACCCTTACCTCCAAGGAAAAGAAGAGGAAAATGGATAAAGGTAAGAATGCTGCAGTTGCTCTACTTGCTAAGGCACAAAAGAAGCAAGATGAGCAAGGTTGCTTCTTTTATAGAAAGGGTGGACACCTGAAGAAAGAATATGCTAAGTACAATGCTTGGCGTGTTAAGAAGGGTAAGCTTCTCATTTATGTTTGTTCTGAAGTTAATTTAACTTCTGTACCTAAAGATACTTGGTGGGTAGATTCGGGTGCTAGTACTCACATTAGTTTTTCCATGCAGGGTTGCCTGTGGAGCCAGAAGCCAAGTGATGATGAAAGATTCATCTATGTGGGCGATAGCCAAACAGCTTCAGTGGAGGCCATTGGGCACTTTAGGTTGTTTTTGAATTCTGGAAAATATTTGGATTTGTATGAGATTTTTGTGGTACCGTCTTTAAGACGGAATTTAGTTTCAATTTCTGTATTAGACAAATTCGGTTATTCTTATTTTTTTAGAAATAATTTATTTAGTTTTATGCATAATTCAATTGTTGTTGGTACTAGTTTTCTAAATGACAACTTATATATGTTAAATACCCAACTCTCTATTAATGAAACTTTGCATGTTAATTCAAGAGATACAAAACGAAAATTAACTAATGAGGACTCATCGATGTTGTGGCACAGACACTTAGGACATATTTCTAAATAAAGAATTGAATATCTTGTGTCTGATGGGATCCTTGGTCCCCTTGATTTGGCAGACTTTAAAGTCTGCGTTGAGTATATAAAGGGGAAATAGATAAACATTAGGAAGTTAAGTGCCAATAGGAGCTCTAGCATCTTAGAACTGATACATACGGACATCTGTGGTCCATTTCCTAGAGTTTTTTGGAATGGACAACAGTACTTTATCACGTTCATAGATGATTATTCTTGCTATGGGTACATATACTTAATTTATGAGAAGTCACAATCATTGAACATATTTAAGGCTTATAAAACTGAAGTTGAAAATCAGCTTGATAAGAAAATTAAGGCTGTCAAATCTGATCGTGATGGTAAATACTACGGTAAGTATGACGGATCAGGTGAGCAATGTCCAGGGCCTTTTGCTAAGTATTTAGAAGAGTGTAACATCGTCCCATAATACACTATGCCTAGGAAACCTAACATGAATGGTGTTACTGAACGCCTCAATAGGACACTAAAAGATATGGTAAGGAGTATAATCAGTCATTCCACCTTACCAAAATCATTATAGAGAGACACACTCAAACTGTAGCATATATCCTTAACAGAGTACTGAGCAAAGTAGTAGCTAAAACCCCTTATGAACTCTAGACTGGGCGAAGGCCCAGTATAAGTCATTTACACATATGGGATTGTCCAGCTGAGGCAAGGCCTTACAGGCCAAATGAAAAGAAACTGGACTCAAAAACAGTAAGCTACTACTTTGTAGGGTATTTTGAAAGATCCAGAGGCTATAAGTTTTATGATCCCACATTAAAGTCTTTCTTTGAGATGGGAAATGCCAAATTTCTTAAGGATATTGAGTTTGGGAGGGAAGATAAGGTCAGGGATATTATTTTTGAAGAGGAATTCGTTCCTCTTCCTATGGTTGCTATTGGCAATGGTCAGGATACTCAGGATCCTGTTCCTGATAATATCATTGTTCAAGATGTAATCGCTCCAGTTCAAGATAATATTCAGGAGGTTCCTGTCCCAGTTGAGGTAAATGCTCCTGTAGAGCAAACTCAACAACCTCAAGAACTAGTGCCTTTAAGAAGGTCCACTAGAGAAATGAGAAGTGCGATTTCAGATGATTATGTCGTATATCTCCAGGAACATGAGTTGACATTGGGATAGTAGAAGATGATCCAATCAACTTCACACAAGTTAAACAGAGTTCCAATTCTCAAAAGTAGATTGATGCCATGAATGAGGAGATGAAGTCTATGAGAGACAATGACGTTTGGGATCTCGTCAAATTGCCTGCAGGTTCAAAGTCCATTAGTTGTAAATGGATATTCAAGACCAAACGGGATTCAAAAGGCAATGTTGAGAGATATAAGGCATATCTTTTTGTTAAAGGCTTCACTCAGAAGAAAGGCATTGACTTTAAAGAGACCTTTTCTCCGGTTGCTTCGAAGGACTCCTTTAGAGTTATTATGGCACTTATGGCTCATTTTGACCTTGACCTTCATCAGATGGATGTTAAGACAATATTTCTCAATAGAGACATTGATGAGATGATATATATGGTGCAACCAAAAAACTTTCTGTCGGGAGATCTGAAGTCTATGGTCTGTAAACTCAAGAAGTCCATCTATGGTCTCAAGCAGGCTTCTCGTCAATAGTATCACAAATTTTATGAGGTAATTCTCTCGTTCAATTTTGAGGTGAATCCTATTGATTATTGTGTATACTATAAGTTCAGTGGGAGTAAGTTTGTCTTCCTGGTACTTTATGTTGATGACATACTACTAGCAAATAGTGATATAGGCTTACTACATGACACTAAGAGATTTCTTGCAAAGAATTTCGAAATAAAAGATCTTAGAGTCACCTCTTTTGTATTAGGTATACAGATACACTGAGATCGCTCTCGGGGTATCCTTGGATTATCACAAAAGAGCTATATCGAGATGGTGCTCAGTAGGTTTGGTATGGATAAGTGTGCACCAACGGACACTACAGTATCTAAAGGAGATAAATTTAGCCTCAGTCAAAGCCCCAAGAATGACATTGATGAAGAAGTCATGCAACAGTTTCCTTATGCTTCGGTTGTAGGGAGTCTAATGTATGCACAAGTATGTACACGTCCGAATCTTGCGGTCATAGTTGGCATGTTAGGCAGATACATGAGTAACCCTGGAGTGGATAATTAGAAGGCAGCAAAGAGGGTTATGAGGTACTTACAGAGAATAAGAGAATACATGCTCACTTATCAGAGATCGGATGTTTTGGAGATCATTGGGTACTCCGACTCTGATTTTGCGAGATGCCTAGACAGTAAGAGATCCACATCGGACTATGTCTTTCTTTTAGCTAGAGGAGCTATTTCTTGGAAGAGTATCAAGTAGACACTCGTAGCTACTTCTACTATGGAGGGAGAATTCATAGCCTGTTATGAGGCATCCAATCAGGGAATATGGCTGCGAAACTTTGTCATCGGGCTGCATGAAGTAAATGGCATTGAGAGGCCATTAAAACTTTATTGTGACAATAACTCAGCAGTTTTATATTCTAACAGCAATAGGAGTTCATCAAAGTCAAAGCATATTGATATTAAGTTCCTAGCTGTAAGAGAAAAAGTACAGAGTCATTTAGTGTCAATTGAGCAAATCGATACAAACTCTATGATAGCGGATCCGCTCACTAAAGGTTTACTACCTAAGGTCTTACACGAGCACACTGCTCGTGTGGGTATTGTATTTTTGGATGGTGTACAGTTTTATTGAGAGTTTATAATTTGGTTTAGATGCTTATTATGTGACACTTGTTTATGTTTTGTGTACTGCAGTACTTTGGTTATTGATGATGGTTTTCATTGTAGACTCTGTTCATTATATATTATATGATGCATTTCATATCTTTTGCTTTCCCATTGTGGTTAACAATAAGGTTTGCGGTAATGCACTAAAGAGGAAAGACTAAGGTCGATCTCAATAAAGTTTAAGGAGGACCAGTTGGAAATAGGCACGATGAATCACATTTCGTGTAATTTCTATGCCATATTCCATACTCGATCTATGTCATTTAGGTATATTAGTACGGTGATCATTAAGGGTTCTAGTTGCCATCCAAATAAGTGCAACGACGAGTGCTTTGATTTCGTGCTGGTATATTTGATGGACGAGATTGTAACTTCGGAGATATTCAAGAATAATATGGCATATTCATGGCCATACTTCAGTTATAATACAATTGTATTTGGTTCATATATGACCCAAGTGGGAAATTGTTAGGAAATTCTATTTCCTATATTAGGCCACATATTTTAATAATTGTATTAGGCCATATTATTCTTAAGCAGACCCAATAAGTGATTTAATTAGGCTGGATCAGGATATCCAACTGGGTATGGATACCAATGTGGATACCCTATTAGTCACTCAGTTGGGTGTGATAGATACCCAACAAGGGACTGTATAAAGATAATATTAGGGTTATGGTCCCACCATCTTTTCACATACGCTCAATCTCTCTGTGGCCTGCTATCAGTTACAGAGAGTTCTATTTGAGTGTTTTAGGGATTAGGTTATGTGGAAGTGTGATACTTAAGATTCTCACATACATAATAAACCAATAATAAACATATTCATTTTGCATAATAGACATATCATGAAACTTGTGTCAATTTCATGATAAATTTCTTAAGCTGATTGTTAAATGCTTTCGATATATATTATTGTACTGCTATTTGTTTAAGTGCTTCCATACAGTGTAAAGGCTTAGTGCCCTCAAAGAGAGAGTTTTGTGTGTGAGATAAATAAAGAATACATTCATGAATAGTAATACTATATGCACATGCATTAAAATCATGTTTGTTGATAAGTTGGTCAAATAGTAGTTTTTCGGTAAAATATATTTTTTCACACTTTTCGGAGCCAAATTCACTATGTGTTTAATACGTCAAATAGTTTTAATTCAATGTTTAGGACTTATTTATAGCATTTTATTTGTCGGCCCTAGGTAAGCACGAGGTGGCAGTCATTGTACTGAGATGGTGTTTAGTTACACTAAACTGGCTTAGATTCAGCATAATCGCGTAATGTCAATTTTGTGCATTCTAATAATTAGGCATTGATATTTTGTTTACATTATTAATTGGAGTCTAATTGACTTATTTTTTATGTTTAATAATTGGTTATAGGGCTAGGTTCAACTAGATTATAATAAGATTGACCATATGAGATTATAGAGCAAAGTATGACTAGTTTTTATCTTCTAAGCTAGGTTTCACCATTTTGGTCTACACTTAGGTATATAGGATAGACCAGCAGCATGGTGAGTATGCTAAGGATATTTTAGAGCTGGACACATAGAAAGTAAGGTACAAAATTTCTAAAATACCCCTTAGAACTTAAGTTATGTCATTTCTTAGTCATTAAGTATCACTTTTGGACCAAATCTGGTCATTTTCTTCTCCTTTCTCTCCAGCCACGACCTGAAACTCTCCCACTCATTTTTAGACTTCTCTCAGCTCCCCTTAACCATTTTCAAGAGTTTCCAAGTGGTAGAATTCAATTTGGAGCTTAAGAAAGTAAGATAGGTCCAAACTAGTCAATGTAATTTTACTAGTTCTCCTTCCTAGGTTTTCTTTTCTTATTTCAATTATCCACTTGATACCACTTAAGTAATGATTTCTCTAGGTCCTCTTAAGTCCTAAGATCAATTTCAAAGCTTTGAAAATTAGTTTTGTGGAAGTAGAAGACAAGAGTTTCAACAAAAATTCAAACTAGTCAAGGTGAGCTTTTTATGAAATTTAGAATTGATAATTTATTTCTTTTGCTTTAGCTCTTAAATTAAAGCTTTTATTTGATGAATAGAGGTCCTAGAAAACCTTATATATTGCTGGAAGAATAGAATTTAAGTGGGGGATTAAAGTTAGACTTAAAAGCCTAAAGTGTGCTAGTTATGGATTTAAGTGTTTTCATACGTGGTAGATTACGTTTTTTTATTTGTAATCTGATTTTCTAAACTTGGAGTGTATATTTTATGGATTCTATTATTTATTTCACTCATTTGGTGGCCGGTTATGATGACACACAAGTGTAAAATTGGTTTTAAACTTTGTCCAAATTGAAAGGAATTCAAGTACACTTAGGTTGCTCTAAATGATCCTCTTTGAGTTATATATGTAGGAATTGGATTATTGATTGTTATTACAGGTCTTAAACTATGATTTTAATCATGTGGGGATGTCCTAAAAATAGGGGAGGTGCTGTCTAAATATTTTTAAAACCAAGTGGTACCATTTAGAAGTAAATGGACTAGTTTTTATGAAAGTAGGTGATATTTTGGTTTATTTTGTGATTAAGCTTCCTTATTTTGTAAAAGTTGTGATTAAGTCTTATGCTTGTTTTTTTTTTAAGTATTTTGCATTGTAATGATCATCTTAGTGATAAAATTGATATCAGGTCTTCCACATACCTTGCCACGGAGTATACTGGCCCTTTCCACTATCTTTTCTACTAGACACAAGGCAAGTAAAGATTTATTTTAACTGCATCACAAGAACATTAGTAGATACAAGATATTTTCCTACATGCTTAATGTGTATTATTTCAAGTATATATTATTTATATGGTTATTGTTTTGTTCATGAAAGACATAAGCATGACATGATCATTTAAGCATGATTTTCAAAGAAGTGAAGTTTTCCATACATCAAATTTAAAATAGTACCAATATACTGATTTTACGAGATATGTTTTAAGTACAGTGTTTAGTTTGTCTGCGTTGGGTAAATATACTAAACTCATAAGAACCCGATATTAGAGCTGAACTACACTTGTTAGCTCTTACACCCAACATTGTTTCAACCAACCTAAAACAATGTTACAGTGTTTAGTTTGTCTGCGTTAGGTAAATATAGTTTGCACATGCATCCTTTTTGCATAGATGGGTACGGCTTACCGACTGCCGGAACTGAGCATTGTACTACGAGATTTATTAGGTGCATTACTTAGTCGGTCTGCGTTGGGTAGATATGGTTCACATTGGCCATGTGTTTCCTTCCCGTACAGATGGGCACGGCTTACCGACTGCCGCGACTTTGTAAAGTACTCAAGGGCCCTATAAAGAAATATTTTCTAAGAAAAGTGCATCAAAATGAAAAGTTATAAAAGAAAGAGTACAATGGAAATTTCAATAAAGTTTGTGCATGAAACACGTTCACGAGCATGCATGATCTTTACTTACTGAGCATTAGCTCATTTAGTTCATGTGATGCAGTTGAGGAGATATATGATGTATAGAGTTGTTGGTTGGCCAGCACGCTTTCTCGTCGCAATAATCATACAGATATAGACGAGCTTAACTTATAAACGAGCTTGTCTGAGTCAACACAGACAGTGATGTTGCAACATCTCAAATGACAACGGACTGCCCTTTCAAATTACACCACTTTTTTTTTTGGTGCTCGAAAAGAAAGTTTCATTCAACCATTAACTGGGATTATTTCACAGCGGAAATCCATCGCAACAAAAATACAAAGGCCAATCTTGGTGACAAAGGGCAATCTTGGTGGTCGGTCTCCAAAATACTCCTAAAAGTAG
>JXTB01000345.1:413067-475160 GCA_002914805.1 Parasponia andersonii | reverse complement strand
TTGAGAAATCATCAATAAAGAGCAAGAAGTAGTTGCTCTTACCGAAAGAACTTGGTTTGATAGGACCACACACATCTGTATGCACAAGCTCTAGTGGCTTTTGGACTTTTGAATTCGACTCTTTTGGAAAGCTTTTCCTGAATTGCTTCTCGAGTAAGCATCCTTCACAAAGTTGATCAGGATGATTGATGTATGGCAAGCCTCTCACCATTTCTTTCTTGGACAGTAGCTCTAGTCCTCTAAAGTTGAGATGTCCGAATCTCAAATGCCATAGCCATGATGAATCCTTGTAACATGCTTTCAGATATTTTGCCATATCATTTTGAATGTTCAATAAGAACATTCTATTTCTTAACATAGGCACCTTGGCAATCAAGTTTATATTGTTATCTCTTATAGAAAGACTATAATCTTTTAAGTAAATATCATAACCTTTCTCTAAGAGTTGTCCCAAACTCAAGATATTTGTTTTCATTGTGGGTACAAAATAAACATTTGAAATAAATTGATACCCCTCATTTTTTAAGCAGATAAGAATTTTACCTTTTCCTTTTACCGCTACTTTTGAATCATCACCGAAAGAAACACTCCCACTGATTGATTCATCAAGCTCTATAAACATTGATCGACGCTCACACATATGATTATTAGCACCGGTGTCAAGATACCATGTGTTGTCTTGTCCTCCATTATTGTCTTTATATGCTAGTAGCACGGTACCATTTTCTTCCCTTTTTTCTTCAACGTAATTGACTTTCTCTTCAATTCTGCTATTGGGTACTCTACACTCTCTAGCATAATGTCTAAACTTGTGACAATTGAAACATTCAACTTTTCTAAGGCCTTGAGTTCATTCGACCTCTACCACGTTCTCTTGTAGAGCTTTCTCCTCTTTCGAAATTATTAATATGATAATTGTGGTTGTTGGAATTCCAACCTCGTCCACGATCTCGACTTGTATCACGTCCTTGTCCTCAGGCTTGTCCTCTACCACAACCACGTTGACTTCTTTCGCTACATTGGCTATCTTCTTTTTCTTTTCCTCGTGAGCTTATAAAGAACCCAAGAGTTATTCTATTGTCATGGGTCCCAAATCTTTAGTTTCTTCGATGACAGTAACAATATTCTCGAACTTTTGGTCTAACGATCGAAGAATCTTTTCCATAATTGTAACATTTTCAAGTTTCTCACTATTTCGCTTCATTTGATTTGAAATGGTTAAAACTCTAGAAAAATAGTCAGAAACTGACTCAGTCTCTGTCATGTATAATAAATCAAACTCTCCTCTTAGAGTTTGAAGGCGGACCTTTTTGACCTTTTCTTCTCCTTTGTATGAAATTTGAAGTTTCTCCCATGCTTTCTTAGCAGAGGTTGCACTTGAGATTTTCTCAAACCCGTCGTCATCTAAGGCCTAGTAGATGAGAAAGAGAGCTTTTTTTATCTCTCTTTCTTGAATCTTTTAAACTGTCCTTCTGTGTTGAAGATAGTGTTACCTCATCTCTTGGCTCTTCGTAGCCTTTCTATACTACTTCCCAAAATTTTGATAGTCCAATTATCAAAGTTATTACTTTGAAGTGGTGGAACTTGAAGAGATACTAAACTGCTGGTAGCCATAACTCTAAACAGAGTGAGTTTTTGGAAATTTCAACTACACAGATAGATCTAGAATGCCGAAAAACTTTAAGATTGACTTGTATATCGACTTGGTCAAAGTCAACGGTCAAAGTCAACGCTCGATCAATGGTCAATGCCGGTCAACAATTGGTCAACGGCTCTGACAGATTAGTCAACGGCACGGTCAAACAGCTCTAATGGCTTGGTCGACAGCTCTGACGGCTCGACTCTGATGGCTTGGTCAACAGCTCTGACGGCTCGGTCAAACGACTCTGACTCGGCTCAACTCAGTGAGTTGACTCAGTTTGTGGCAGCAAACTTCCGACGACTCGTTCAGACTCCGATTGGGCTGATTCTTGTGGCAATGTGTTCGTCTCGTCGAGCTCTTCGATTTGATATATAATAGTAGTATGTTTGGAATAAATGGCTAATACTCTCAATCTCAAGAATTCTTTTCTGATATGGAAGATCAGTCAAAGCTGTAATCACAGAGCATACTTAGAATTTCAAGAGAACTCACAACCTTACTCTGATACCACTTTGTTGGAAAGTAAAACAAACTTTATTATTCACTCAAATACTTTTACAAGAGAAAATTCTCAACTTCACTCTTCAAGCTCACTCACTAGAAGTTATGCTTCTTTCTCTCTTCTCTTCACTCTTAAAAACTTTGCTTCTTACTTGATGCTTAAAACTCAAATGGGGAGGGGTATTTATACTATATGAGAAACAATGAGAACCACACAAATAAACAATTACAAAAATCTTTAAAATACACATATTTTCTTCTACACACTTCTAATAATAATCAGATAATTCAAATGTAAAAAGCTAATATCTAGTTAACACTAGAAGATTCTAGGTTTGGACTTGAGCTTTTTTCTTTTATGAGTTTTGTACTTGGGCTAACTCCAACTTATTGAGCCTCATATTGATGGGCTAAAATATTTCTTATGGGCTTAAACAAGTTTATTTTCAATAGTTTTGACTCTCTTTTTTTTTTCAATTTTTTTGAGACATGGTTTGATCACTAATGAAAAAGTTGATTCCTTTAACATACCAATATTGTAACAGCCCAAGAACCCCGCTAGCAGATATTGTCCGCTTTGCCACTTGGACCAAACCGCCCTCCGCAGCTCACGGTTTTCAAAACGCGTCTGATAGGGAAAGGTATCCACACCCTTATAAAGAGTGTTTCGTTCCCCTTTCCAGCCGATGTGGGATTTCACAAATATATTATCCATCTCTTCAAGAAGTGGAATCAGTTGTTAAACAAAAGGGATGTTACAGCATTCAGATGATGGAAAACCTACCGCAAGAAATGCCACAACCCAAAGTAATGTCAATTACCCTAAGAGCTGGGCTTGAAGAAACCACAAAGGAGCATTTTGGAGATGTAAATGTGGACGAGCTGTTTGACTTACTCGTATGCATACTTGAAGAGGCGTCCTCTATCACTGAATCATGTGAATCAGATAGCCTTTTTATCTTATTCAAACGCATACCAAATTAAAAGAAATGTACTTCCGAACAATACTGTGCACACTACAACAAAACTGAATTTTTATAGCACATAATTAAAGTATTTTTGTCGGTTGATAATAGTAATGACATGAATTATACTTATTATATTACTTTAGCTTCCAAACTTTCAACTTACGTTTTAACAGCCTTTGAATTATGTAATTATGTAATTGTTATAATAGTGATCTTTTTATCACGACCTATTAAATTTTAATAGAAATAAGTTATCACAATGTACATAGCTTCATAGTTGAAATAAAAAATGAGGCTTGACTTTTTAACTTATGTAGTAGATTATCAAAATTTGTGCAATTATTGTAACAATGACTAGTTTCTTTCTTTCACAGACTGTTAAATTTTTAATAGAAAGATGTCATATTAAAAACATACAATTTAGTAACAATGGTTGAGAACGAAATCTTAACTAGTAATTAACTAATGTCCAATCATATACTTTATCCATAACTATTTTCTGTTACAAAAATAATAATTTGTAACAAATAAGTCATTATTGTAAAAATTGAATAATTAAGAAGCTATTACAATGTAAGTTTAAAATTCAAGCCCAAGTGATATAATTAATATAATTTAGGGTTACTGCTATTATTAACCTTTTTTATTTAATAGCATAACTCAAAAAATTCTTTTAAAAAGTATTTCATATATATATATATATATATAAAAAGACACGAAGATCCCAAACATACTAACATTTCGAGCAAGTAAAACATTTTCATTTGTTTTCATCAAATAATACTATTTGTATACATATTAATATGTGACTTATCTCATCATGTATATATAATATATATTGTATATATGAGCCCAAGCAGAGGGGAGCAGACACGAGGAATAATAGCCATATGTTGGCGTCTGATTAAACAACCCCAAAACGCCAACCTCAAGCATATCTAGCTACTATACTAACACTTCAAAATTCAATTAAAAAACTAAATACCACAATAATATGCCTTATTAAAGCCCATATACATAAAAATGTAACGAAAAAAATCTAAAAATGAAAAATAGTAGATACGCACTCAAAAATAATTAAACCAATCATTTGTCCCAAATATGAGAAACATGAAAACTCATGGGAGACAAAACATGAATACAGTTAGACCAATGAGAAAGCCAACGCTAAGAAATATTGTGACCATATATATGAAGAAGCAGCAAATTAGTCGCATATAAAGAATCATTCTTTAATAAAAGACGAGACGAACCCTTCTTTCAAATGTACTCAATAGCTTGCATGCTTCTAACAACTCAACTTCAAATGCAAGTATTCACAGGAATAGAAAAATACCGCTTGATGAAACCACAACAATAGAAAAATTAATCACACCATAACCAGCGGGACCTGGAATACCTTTTGCTTCTCAATTAGTATTAAATTTAACCCCCAATTTGGTAACGAAGGATATAAAGAAATAGGAGTGATTTTAGCTACTGCTCTACATGGATTGCATGATACTTGGAATTCTTTGATAAATTCTGAGCTCCTGCACCGAATTGGCCATGGAGCCCGTCCGCAAAAAGTTTGAAAATAGGGGATCGATTGTCTGCGATATGAGTAGACTCAAAACACAGCTTGATTATCTGCGTAGAAAATATAAAGCAAATAGCCCCAAAAAAAATGTTGTAGGATCCTCAATAACTTTGTACACGATATGAAGATGTAATTCGAAAACGATACGAAATAAATAGGATTGGATGACATATTTAATTTTTATATCAATTTCAAGTTGATATATATAAAATACATATAGTAAACAGGTGAGTTTTTGATCAACCAACTTAACTCGAAAATGACCTATGTAACACGTTTAATTAAACATGTAATTTTCGTTTTGACATGATACAAATATGACACATTTATTAATATTTTAAAGTTTTAAATATTATTTTGGTTAATTATAAACACATTTATATGTATTTATTTTAATTAATTAGTGTATAATCATGTTAAACATATGTAATCATGTCAATATTGACTAATCGTATCAAATAGGTTATAATAAAATATATAACATATTTATTAAATGAATTAACTATGTCATGTCGTGTTATATGCGTATTAATAGTATCATATTCGGGTTTAGATTTTTGAACTATTTATTAATCATATCGTATTCAGGTTTGGGTCTTATTGTCTCATATCAAAATCGTGTCGTGTTACACCAATTGCCAGCCCTAAAAAACAATCTTTGGGTCAAAAGAAACCTTCAAATTTCAATATTGCCAAAAAATAAACGCTTTAAGTATATTCATTAGAGAGTAATCTCTAAAGCTATGTTTGGTAGGAGGAATTTGTGGGATGATGGACTGAGGCAAAAGGAGACGTAAAATTATTTGTTTGATCAGAGAGATTAAAGTTGTTAAAATAGGTTGAGTCAAATGAGCTGGCCCGCAGCCATGCTCGTTTAAGATTGGCTCGAGCCTAGTCTAGCCATACTTCTAGGGCCAGGCTAGAGCTATCACCTTCGGCCCGGCCCGAATGTTAGCCTGGTCTGGGCTAGTCTAGCTTTTTTTAATTAAAAAAGATATATAATATTATATATGTGATTATATATATTACATATATGTGATTATATATATAATCACGTACATATAATTATATATATAATATATATGTATTTTGTTTTTTTAATTACTAAATTATTTTAAAATTTTTAAGTTAAAAAAAAAAAAGGCCAAATACGAGCTGGATCGCATCGGCCCATTTCTGTGTGGACCAACCGGACCACTTTGGCCATAAGGTCAGGTTGCCCCCTCTCAACCATATGGGTCAGGCCAAGCCCAACTCGCTCACGTCCAAAACCCAGTATGGCCAGGTCGGCCCAGCCTGGCCCATCCATTTTGACAACTTAAAGAGGGGTAGAGGGAAGAAGAGGGGAAATGGTGAGGTTGAAAATTTCTTGCGCACATCATTTTAAATCCTCGTACCAATAGAAGGACTTGTTTTCTCCTTTCTCTTTTTATATACAATGATATATTTGCTCTCTCGAAAAAATTATAAAATAATTAAATAGACAATATAAAATAAAATTATTTGATCATTTTAAATAATCATTATTCTTCTCACTCTTCATTCTTCCTACAAAATAATTTAAAGGATTGTTACTTTCCTCTTCCTCATTCATATTCTCTCTCTTGTCTAAGTTTCTCATCTTTCCTACTCTCTCTCCTTCTTACCAAATATAGTGTAAGGAAGATGAGGGCTAAAGAGAGAAAGATCTTTCAGAGGGAATTTTTTGATACCAGAGATTCATCGACTTCTTTCAATAAGAAAAGTTAAGGAAGATCATTTTTTTCCCACCAATATGTTGACTAAAATGTAGTGAAAATAGCCTTTAAAATATTTAAGAGTGCGCAATAAAATTATTAAACAAAATTAATTTTTTTTAGCTATATATATCTTTTCTCCCTCACCCACGATTTGATTTTAATAATATTATAAGTTAGAAACCTCTTTAAGGCTCTATAGGATTTTAGTAAGAAATCAAGAGCCTAAGTATCGAGTTATGTATATGAGTACTACGTAAATAACTTTTTCCCGAAAGTAATATTTTACGAAATTTTATTTAGTCATAGAATTTCATTATTAGATTTTTGCTTCCTATAACAGCTCAATGATTTAATTAGACATTGATTTTTAATTAAACATTGATTAATGATGTGCAAGATTGTTTAAAATTTCTAATTTCCAATAACTAAAAACTCGGATGAAGCTATTTTGTTCATAGTTGAGAGACATTGTGTTCTAAATAATATAACCCTTGAATGGTACTAAATTGATCTCTATAAAGATGGTTTATAGTGAATTGGGATCATGTTTTTTTCTTAGGTAACCAAAGACGGTATTTTGATCATTTTAGCTTAGGAGCCAAATTGACTAAGCCACCCCTATAAGTGGCTTCCATTGTAGGCTATGGGCTACAAAAGATTGTGCCTTGGCTCATACAAACTATTGGATTTTTTAGAGTCAATGGCATAATTATAATTATTAATTTATGGAATAAAATATTCAAAATATCTGAATATTATATTGAGGTGCTACAATATCTTTTATTTGCATAAAAGGGCTTCATAATTCTCAAATTCTCTTAAAAAAAATCCCTTGGAAAGAGAAAGAAAACGCAGGATTTACTACTACCTCCACCTGCCGCACTGCTGCCCGCCTCAACTGACACACTAGCACGCATTGAAGAGCTTTCGAAGACTAATCCAACGCCACCAGTCCTGCCTCGTTTCAACATCGGACGAAGCCGTAGTGGTCCCGCAAAGATTCTGCCTCCAACGAGGTTTTCCGGCCACCGGAACACCATCCGACCTCCGTTGTGTTACCTGAGTAGATGTCAATCTTGGAACGGTGAGTCTCAAACTACTTACATGGAAGAGATTTTGTGAGTTTAGGCCCTGGGCTCGCCTTGCCATATTTCTATTGTTCTACGTTTTGTCATTTTATATATAATTTTAAATATTTTTTATTTAAAATTTAAAATTTTTAAAAAAAAATGATTAAATATTTTCACTTATATGCTTTTTAATGTTATTTATTTAATTATTTTTGTTTATTTTTAATTTATTCAAATTTTTTTAAAAAATACGAATGGATTTTAAGCCTATACTTGATATATTAAAACATAGAATAACAACGAAATTATGCTCATATTCGGCCCTCATAGACATAATTCACTTAAACATGACCCACTTAGTCCTGCATAAAATATAGACTAAGCCTATAAGCCCTATTAGGCTCTTTTATAAAAATATAGGACAAATTAGCCTGTCCCGTATTTTAAGCAAACCGGACCTAAGCATAATATGATGCCCGCATGAGCTTATCGAATGTGGGTCGGCCTAGCCCACTTTAGATCTCTACGAATATGTTTTGATAAAAACGATATTTCAGTGTATTAATTATAATCTTTAATTAAAAAGATAGACACCTCAATATAATGCAGTGCTAGGCACTTTAAGTGCCCATGCCATTATTCTAAAATGTTTGATGTATTATGTCAAATCATTATAGGCTATTATAATTACACTTATTTGTTATAGGTCCTGTTTATTTCAACCATTCTATTCCATTGGAATGAAAAATCTATTTGAATGAGTATTTATTTTAACAACTCTAATTTTTTTATTCGAATGGTCTTTTAAAATGGTGTTTATTTCAATAATTCAGTTTTTCTATTCAAATGATTCTTCAGTCATATCAATTATTAAAATGAATTTTTTGTATTTTGAACGAGAATGAATGGAAGGAAATATTTTTGAATGATCCATTCTAATACTCGCATTTTAATTATAACTCATTTTAATATTTTTTTTTCATTTAAATATCTCATATCCTAATAATAACTTTTTTTAAAAATTTCTATTTAAATATACTTATTCGATAATTATTCAATAATTGGCAGGATGCCGGTGGGCATTGTCATTTGCTTTTGACCCGTAACATTAGAACCCAAATTTTATCTCAAACATACACAAAATGTCCAAACAGCCCCTGAATCCAAATTCCCGCGCTTTGTCAGATCATCACCGAAGTGACAGTAACACTAACTATACGGAAATCAAATCCATTTTAAGCGGCAAAATCACCAAAAATGGCAGAAGAGGAAGAACCCTGGGAAGCCCTAGATGTAGACGACTCAGAACTCCCCTTCCTCCGACCCTGCAAGCGCCAAAACTTCTCTCCTCTTTCTCACTCCTCAAGCTCGCAGCCCAAGCCCTCGTCTCCGCCGCCCTCCCCTTCGCCAGCGCCGTCGCTCATTCCTGGTCCCGCCGGAGCCGTACAGGCCGCCATGCACCGGAGAGACCGAGGCGACCGTTCATTCTCGGGCGCCCGCGATGAGGATCCGGTCCCTACTCAGGAGTATATAAAGAGGGTTCTTGAGAATGGCGACGCTCGTGACGACGATGATTTCAGGGCTAACTCATGGCTTTCCGCTTTGGAATTTGTTCGAACAGAAGGTGTTCATACTCTATGTTCGTTTATTGCTTTGAATTTTTTGTGTATTGGTAGAATATGGATTTCTGATTTTTTGTTTTGGTCTTTCTTCGAATAAGGTATGGTGGATCGCAATTGTGCGAGTCCTGGAACGCCGTTGGGCTCGATCAAGAATGGGTTTCACAGTGACAGAGTAGCTCTGGTATTGTATTTCCGATTTCTTCTTTTCTGAATTTGAAACCACCCTGAAATCTGTTTGGTTGTTGAGAAAAACAAGTAGCAAACCCTTCAAACCTTTTTAATATATATGTGTATATATATATATATATATATATTCAAGAAGCAGGAAAATTGATAAAACTATAAAATGCTAATCTTCAGTGTTGCACTTGAAATAATTAGTGCATGTGTCCCTGTTTTAAATTCACAAAGCCTTTGATTTTTCCCCTACTTCCTCTACGCCTTCTTTGAATTTTCGCAAGTAATGTATTGAAAAAGTTGAATCTGATGCAATATATGGATGTTGGTATTAGGTTGTTGCTATTATCAAGTCATGTACTCCAAATGGTCTTGGTGGTTTGATGTTAACTGTAAAGGTAAGGCTATTGGGATATGAACATTACTTTAAACGTGAATTTCTTTTTCGAGCGTTCATTTGTAATCTTCTGCACTCATATCATCATCCCAACATGGCTGATGCACTGAAGATTTAAATTCAGGATCCTACAGGAACCGTAGGTGCTAGCATCCACCGCAAAGTTTTTTGCGAGGGAGAATTTGGGAAGATCATAACAGTTGGTGCCGTTTTGGTTCTTCAGAAGGTATTTCTTTTTTTCTTCTTAAGAAAAACAGTAAATCTCTCCTGATAATGAACGCTTCGTGATATGAGTGCCAATTATCTCTGCTGTTGTCTGTTTTATAGTGGTGCATTTGCACTTTTTTTAATATATATATATATATATATATTGGAAAACAAACATGGTGAGACTAATAGAATTTTTTTTCCCTTTTCAGGTAGCCGTGTTTGCTCCTTTGCGTTCTGCATTTTATCTCAATATAACCTTGAACAATATGGTTAAGGTATTTGTCTTTCTGGTATTCACATAAAGTTTATGATAGGTTTCTCTGAGGATAAGGAAAATGGTTTATATAGTCCATTATTTTCTTATACAGATATGTTTGACGTCTTAGTAACAGTTTAAGAACATGAAGGGGAAAAAAAACTTCCTTTATTTTAACTGTCTTAATACTTCGAGATCTTGACTTGTCTTTATACACTTGATAAGAAATTTGGTGAAGAAAGGGTTCATGACGAACAGTTTGTGACTTTAGAGGTCGGATGATGATTTTGGGGTTGCTAAGGATAATTGCAGAGATTCCCAACTGAAATATAGGCTGAAACTAGATGCAAAACTAATGTAAACATCTTTAAGAGAGACTTGCAATAGTTTGAAGGCTGATAAAATATTGTTATCTTGGTAAGGGTAATGGGGTTCCTTGACTAGTTTCTTGAGGTGGCCTGATTTTCCACCACGTTAGCATGGCATTTCTGGTCTTCTAGCTATTGGATGAGATTACACCAGCTTCGTAAGATATATATGTTAAAGTCGCATATATCTGCCAAATTGGTAGGATTATTTCTTTTCAATTTGCTTAATAGACACAAATAGATGTGAGCAATTATTTGACATCATTTTTTTCATTTTTGAAGAAATATTTGACATCATATTTGAAATCATATAACCATGTTAATTCTTTACATATCCATTTCTTTAGGTAAAACCATTCATCTGCCTTTCCCTAATTTCTTGGACAAATTATATTTTCAATGTAAAAAATCCCTTGTGATGACAATGTTTTCACGAACTCATTGTCCATAGCTTTGTTTCACAGGCCTTAAGATATCAATTAGTTGTACTTATATAGTTAAGTCAATTATTTATTTATTGTCTTTAGCTCTAACTGCTCTCTCTGGGCTTTTTGGAGCCGCTAGGCAAAATGTATGTCTCATTATAATCCTTACAAGATGGTATTCTGCCAAATTTAGGGGCTCATTGCTCTTTGTGCATAGAGTGTGATTAAAACTAAAGTCTTGGTGTTTAGTTATGTTTATGAGGTGAGAAAGAAAGAGCAGAATTGCACTATACAAATCAGAAGATTTTATAAAGCAGACACACATGTTTCCACTCGCACACTTAATATATAAATACCTATATGTTTAGGGTACGATTTTTCTTTATGTACAATGAAAATAACAGAAAACATTCACGTGGGTTCAATTCCATCACAAAGAAAAGTCATTAATTTTTCTCCATGCATGTTCACAATTTATAGGTCATATCGAAGGATAGTGGCCCTCCCATGAAACATAACTATGCCCCTTCAACATTCAGATATGCTGGAGAAAGTTCTGGTTAGTAGAAAATTGATTTGTCTAACTTATTTTGCATTATAGAGAATTGATTTTGGGAACATAATATTTGATGTATTAATGATAAGATTCCTGTATCACTTCTGACGCCTCTCTTCCTGAGAATGTCTTTTTATTCAAATAGAGTCGTTATCTATTACTTCCCCTAATTTCTTTTCTTGTAACAGAGAGCAGTAAAAAGTCAGATATACCACAACCAATGCTTTCACTGGAGAGAACCGAAGGAATTATGAATAATCTGAGAAAACATTCTGAGTTTCGAGGAAGTGTGAATAGTAACAGAGTACTGGAAGACCTTGCGGTACCAGAGAACAGCTGCTCTAGCAATGATAGCTGCAGAAACTCAGTTGCTAGTGCGGAGAAAGAATCTTTGTTCATGAAACAGGTTATGATGAATGGGATCACGAAAACAGTGGTTACAGAGAATACTCTTTACAATGACGAAGTATTTGTGACAAATGAACAGCCTAGCGTTTGTGACATGGCTAGAGCAAACAACTCTTCGTGTAGCATCAAAGTAGCAATTGCTACAGAAAACCTCTTTGAGGTCCCTATTGATGAAGAACCTGATATAACATGTGGAACTAAAAAGCAGACACAGCTGACAGTTTCAAGAACCTCAGTCCCAGACTGGACAGATGAACAACTGGATGAGCTTTCTGCATTTGACGAGTGACGTGATGATATATTTTGAGCCGAGAGGCTTTTTCTTCTGCCATAATCATATTAAGGCAAGGAGAACTGATTATGGAAGTGTATAGTGCCGCCTAGAAGGATTTATCACATTAGAAGTGATAATGCATATGTGCATAGGACCTAGAAATGCTGTCTGGCTTTTGTTTTAGAACTTGTAGAAAGTTTTATGTACTCTCATTTTAAATCTCGCAGTAACAATTTGATTTGTGAAAACTGCTCCTAGCTCTGTCTTTTCAATTTGTGCTGGCTTAAGAATTTCTGTGGATAGGTGTTTTGGGGTCTTTTGGATTGGAGATGGATCATGGACAGCACAACATGAGGTGTTGTACTGGGATGGGCTCATATTTTTAGGCACCATGGACCGGCACAGTACAATATGATATTAGACACGAGTACGACACAGCTCACAAAACACGATATAAATGCTTAAAAAATATTTTTTACTTAAAATATTAAATGATAATTTTTAAAATTAATAATGTGATAATCAATTATACAAATATTTATTACTAGATAAGAGTAATGGCTAACTGAAAATTAGTTACTTAGTTTCACACTTTAATTGATATTAATAGATTTGTTCTTTTATTTAAAGACATTAATTGACAATAGGAAATTGGCAACTAAATGTGATTTGGGTTGATGTGTTAGCATGAAATGGCCTTAACAAAAATACAAGTACAACACGAGATGTGCTCTTGCCTATAGGTTGTGTGGGTCTAAAGTATTTAAGTTTGGGCTAGTACGAGTACGGTATGATATTTTGGTACGCAGCACGATATAAAGCATAAGTTGGTATATTTTGGTACGCAGCACGATATAAAGCATAAGTTGGTTTATCTTTCACGAGCCATGCTAGCAAAACACAACTCATTTGACATCTCTAAACATGGTACAGCACGACTTATAAAACACAATACTAGATACTTAAAAGATATTTTATTTTTATTTTAATATATTAAATGGTTGTTTTTTAAAATTAATAACATGAAAATTAGTTATACTAATAATTATTACTAGATTGGAGTAATGGCCGAATGAATATCAGTTTTAAGTCTTATATTTAAATTGATATTAATAAATTTATTTCGTAGGAGTATATATTAATTAACAATTAATTCTGCATTGAGCTCATTGTGTCTAGTACGAAATGGGCTTAACAAAAACACGAGCATAATACAAAATGTGTATATATCTATAGCCATGCCGAGTCCAACTACCTATTTGAGCCAACACAAGTATAACATGATGTTTTAATAGTCATATTAAGTACAACACAACACAAGTGAGTTTTTCATATCGAATATAATGCATGAGTGGGCTTACCTTTCGCAGGTTATGCCGTTTGACATCTCCAAAGGTGACCAAGATTACCAAAAGGGCAAAGAAGGAGTATTCGGCTTAAGGAACAGGTATTACGTAATCGACAATATCTTGATCCATTCCTACGTGAGATAATAAAAACAAGGAATAATATTAAAAAACAATCGAGTTTTATTATTTAATATTAAAAAATAATCGAGTTTTATTATTCATCTTCTTCATAGGTCACGCTTTTCACGTGAAAAAAAAGAGCTCAAATCATATTATTGTGCCTTTTCAAAATAATAATAATAATAAACTTCTAAATATGGAAAGCTAACTTACAAACTAAATTTTAACTTACTCAACTTTAAATCTAAAATTATTTTGAACAAGTTTCGTGATGTCGAATTTGATATTTCACGATATGACCAATACTTGAATTCGTGCTTGCTTTTACACCTTGCATCTTTGGAATTATGCTTTCCTCAAATCTTAAAAATGGTAGGAAACCTAAATCGAGATGAAAAGAGAGGAGGATCAGAGAATGCAAGAGCGATTACACTTTTTTTTTTTTTTTTTTGGCTTGTTCAATTGTTTTTTCTTTGTTTGGGTTTTTTTTTTTTTTTTTTTTTTTTTTTTTTTTTTTATGTTTTATTTCTTTTTATCTTTTACCTTTATTAACTAAGGCTATTATAGGAAAATTATAAGTTTCATCAACGTGAAGGTCATGCATCTAAATAGCACTTTTAAAGGGTCATGGACCCAAAAGGACAAAGGTCATTTGAGTTTGAAGGACTATTTTGTTTCTCAACCTTAAATAACATTTTTTTTTCACAGCATGAACCTTTAAAAATATTTATTAGACTCGTAACTTCCACTTTAATGAAACATATAGTTTCCCTGTGATACCCTTAATTAATAATGGTAATTCATAAAATAAAAATAAAGCCAAAAAATGAATAAATCCGTGAAAAAGGGGGGGAAAAAACAAAAAACAAAAAACAAAACGTAAATGAGCAGCTCCAGCCCACCATTCGAGCAGTTTACGCAGGAAAGAAAATTGCAATCTATCTTTTCTTCTCTTCTCTTAGCATCTGGATCTGAGTTTTCTACCATTCCTAAGAGTTGAGGCAAGCATAATTTCAAGTCTGCGGGCTTTGACACCAAGGGCGAATTCATGTACTTTTCACATAGTGTAACATCAATTACACCATCTCAAATCTATGAAATCTTGTTCAAAATAAGTTAAGATGTAGGCATTAGTAAGTTAAAGTTTATTTTGTAAACTATTTTTCCATATTTAAAAAGTTAATTTAAAAAAAAAAAGGCCTAACAATGTGGATTTGAGTTTGCATTTTAGTTTTTTTGTGCGAAATACGATTATGGGAAGAAGATGAATAGTAGTGCTTGATTAGTTTCTAGTCGAACCTGTTTGGATCTATTTGAGTGCTTTATGGAAGTATAAATAGCTTGATTGGAATTATTCTGAAGCTAATTATGTAACTCGATTGGTTCGAGTCGAGCCTGATTGGACCCATTCAAGTTATTTATCCATGTTGTTCAAGTTTTGTATCCGTGAGTACACAACTCGAATGGGTCCAATCAAATTTTTTAATTTATTATTATTTAATACTTTTTAAAAATATTTTGATAGGTATTTTTTATGACTACCAATATTTATCAATAAAAATATTAAATTTATGTTGCACAAATAACTCGTACAATAATATATATTCAATATGATGGGGAATGGAGGGAGAATAAAGAGTCCTACAAGCAGTTACCAAAGAATACAGAAACTATAGCTCTTATTTTTGACAAATCTATTATTAAATTTTCTAAGTTGGTACTTAAATTATATGAGAGGCTTGGTGTAGACCAAAATAATACAAAATTGAAACTAAGTTACTTGATGCAACATGTAAATGGGAAGTTCGAGAAAGAAATATGGTAAACTCAAAGCGTTTCTTCATCCGAATATATTGCAGTACTTATACTTGCTTTCTTCTCAATCGAAAGTGAAAGTGCATACAACAAGTTTGACAATAGTTGCAGAGATAGTAAAATCGCATTTTGAAATTTGAAAAGATATATTGAGTCCAAAATCAATAATGACTATTATTGATACCAAAAATTTGTTAAACGACAGTAATTTATGTGTAACAACGGGATTGTAATTCTAGTTGGTAAAACGATAGCAGAATAAGGAAAACAATACAAATTTATAGTAGTTCAGCTGGAATTAAAGTAGTCTACATCTACTTTTTAGATGATTTTATTCTGAGAATTGATAGGATGAGATTTACAATAATCTCTTGGAGATTTCGGATCTGCTTTTTTTTCTCTTATTTTTGGGATCTATATATAATGTTAGAAATAGTCGTAGTGGTGCTACTAGATAAGAGCAATCGGGAAATGATATAGGACTATTGGAAGTAGTTTAGTTTATCCCACTATTATCTTGTTTATTGTGCCACAATTATTTTCCCAATAATTGAAGATATTGCTTGTAGTAGGCCAGCTTGCATGTAATCAATTTGAGCTGGTCTTCTTGCGTAGTTTATAGCTAACAAAGTTAAAAGTGTGTAGCCCTTTCGAGTAAATACATCGAGGAGACCTTATGAGTACTATTTGAGCAGTGTAGAAAGCACGCACAATAATTATGATGCAAAACTGTCGTATTCCAATAACATATTGGAAAGTTTGGAAGGAAAAAAAAATGCTCACAAGGGATTCACCGGACTTGAGTTTTCGGTCTGCTAGCTTATTTGTATATGGTTTGGAAGATGAATCTTAGCAGAATTACACATGTAGAGGTTTCCAAAATATTTTAATATGGATTCATATGAACTTGACTAAGTCTATTCGAGTTCAAAAGAAACTTGACTGGGTCTAGTTATGCTTTGATCATGACTAGTCAGATTTTCTAGAATGTTTTAATGTGGACTTTTATGAACTCGACTGACTACATTTGTGCCCAATTAGGTTCACTTGAGTGAACCCAACTTAGTTCTATCGAACAATGCGAGCCTAACCAGACCTACTTAAGTTTGGATCCAATTGAGCATCAACCCAATTTGTTTCAAGTAGCCTATTTGTGTTCTATTCATATAAAACATTACATTATTCATTAGGAATGAAAGGATTATGAACAACAAATAATTACATTAATAACAATGCTTATTATTTTCAAATTACAAATTATATTTTATAACTTGATTGAATGAAACAATATTGGTAAAGATATATCGTACAATACTTATAATAGATCTTATATGCTTCGACTAAAGGTTTGCATCCAAGATAAACAAATCAATCTTATAAGTCTTTTTTTAAGAATTTTAAAAGAAATTTGGATGAAAAAGAAATTATTTTAGGAATTGCAAAAAGGTAAATAATAAGAGTAATGCTATAGACACTAATATCTTACACAATCTTTGGTATAATATTTTAGTATCCCAATCTTTACTCAAGTATTTTTGGTAAAACATTTTGGTTTCTTTACGTAATTTTCAATTTTAATTCCTAACATCTTGAATATTATTAAAAAAAATACATTACAATGTGATTTTTTTCTAGGAGTATTCAATCGAACCAATCCACTATTTTTGGCTAATATTTCAACCAAACTAACTAAAAATAAAAAAATGACTTATTTTATAATATTTACAACTACCTGATTGGACCTGATCAAAGTCATAACTAGACCCAGTTAAGCTCCAGTTGGGCACATGCAGAGCCAATCGAGTTCATAAGATCTATATTAAAAATTTCTAAAAAACTTGACTGAACTAGATCGGGGTATAATTGGAATTAATCAAATTTTTTTTGAGCTCGACTGAACCTAGTTAGGCACAAATAGAGTCAGTTGAGTTCTTAAGAATCTACATTAAAATATTCTGGAAAACTTGAGTAACTGGACCCAGTCGACTTTCATTTGAGCTTGACTGGACCCAGTCAGTTGAGCTCATAAGAGTCTATATGAAAACTTTCTCGAAAACTAGTAGTTGGAATGTACAATTATAACTTATACTCATACATTCCCGTGTAAGTGCACATGGTCACAAGTAATATAGATTTAGGAGTTAAGAGTATCGAACATATAGGGATTAGTTTCTAATTCAACGCTAAGTATTAAGACTATCTCAATTCTAACTTTATCTAAATAACCGAAATATAAATTTTGAAGAAATAAAATAAAGAAACTAAAGTAGTATGCAAAATGAATAAAAGATAAATCAATAAGAAAAAATTCTATATTTACTAATTTCTCAATCATTCTCTAAACACACAATTTACTAATTTCCCAATTATTCTCTAAACACACAATCTCTAAATTTCTCTCCTGCATTAATTAATCCACTAAACTTTTCAATTACTAATTCAAATATATTCACAAATTTCTTTCCAAGACATAAGTGAAAACATCTAAACAAACTAATATGTTACTCCTAATATAAATTAACTAGATTCATTAAGTTTCGTTATTCTCACACAAAGGTTGCACAAGTCACATAGATATATTCTTATCCTATGTAAACTCATCCCACATTAGGTGATCTTATATTATTCTACCTATGTCCAAACCTAAACTCTTCTTTCTAAGTTCATAAAGGTTTCACTCAACAATCTATTTAGTGATCAATTAAATAGAAGCAAAAAATATAAGGTAAAACAAATAACTCAATAATAGATTTGATTAATGAAAGAAGAGAGAAATAAACAAACAAAATATTCTAGATTGGTTTACGTAATAAAACTAGACAAAAAATAATTTAGTTCATGGTATAAATTGAGAACAATAAAATTTTAATACAATAAATTCAACAAATACAAAATATCAAAGAGAAAAGAGTTTTAGAATTCTTCCTCTTTGAAAAGCTTGAAGGTGTTCATAGACGTTGTCAATCTCTTCCTCCAAACTTGGTTTTTGTTATCTTAAATCCTCCCTCAAAGATTTGTTCTCAACAATACCACTCTTTAATATGAAAAATACAATAGAAAACTCACAAGAAAATGAAAAGAAAATCCTAAGAACAAGCTATGATGTTGATGTTGATAAGAAAATCAAGAAATAGAGTAGATGAGCATGTATTCATCTCCTTCTTCCTCTCTTTCCATGACTACCACTCTCTCTTTCTCTCTATCCCAACATGTCTCTTTTAACCCCAAAGATAGGGTTTTGAAAAAGTAGCTCGTGCAAATCTAAGGTAGGCCAAATCTAGACTTTTGGATCTCAAAAAGTTGATCTCGACCGTCAATTATTGACTTTAAAGACAGAAGGTGATGCCACAACGCCAAAACTTCTAGAGAGTTGGTGCTGCGGCGCAATTTTTTTGTTGATTTAGTGTCTTGGCTTCCCCGGTGATTTATATCTTTGTTTGAGCTCTTATTTGCCTCATTTTCGTTGCGTTACGAACGTATCAGATTCAATTCAATTCCAATAGTTTAAAAGACCTATTTGTGAGGTATAAATTTACCTTAATTCATATCAAACACCCTTATTTTATTCTCCTATGTACACAAGCAAGCAAAATATTAAAACAATTAGCAAAACAATTGAAATAATTTAAAATAAACAAATACATAGCAAAACTTAAGACACATTAGCACTAGATAACTCTTTTTTTATGGACTTAACAAAAATCTAATTAAACCTGATCAGAGTATAATTGGATCCACTCTGATTCAGACTCTATAGCTACAACTAAAGGATTTTTTGTCTGAACTATATTCTAGTTATAGGGGGAGAGAGAAAGTGGGCCGGCAACAACTGCTTTCACAACGGTGATAACATAGTAGAGAGGAGTCTGATTGAGTGCTCTATCTTCACCGTGTTTAACTCTCCAAACGCAGAAGAAGGGCGGGGAAGAAGAAGAAGTGCTGGTTCTTTTTTTCTTTCGTTGTGCCTCGGATGGCTCTTGTAATTTTGGTTTATTAAATGAGTTGTTTTAACTTTTTGTTTTTTAAAATTTTAACAGGGGTATAAGCGGATTTTCTCCAAGCCACGTCCGAAACAATAAAAGACCAAAATTATTTAAAAATAAACTGATTATAACAAGGTCAGTATTTAAAAGTGCACTTGCGAGAAGGTCATGGACCTAATTCTTCCAAGCTTGAAAAACTCATCACTCCAAAAAGTGGGTTTATGGATCATAGGGAAGGGAAATTGGATCTAGCGATTGTCATTTTAGTGCGTGTTTTGGGGTAAAAATTTAATCAAGCAAAAGTTGATATATGGCAAGCTTTTATTGGAAGGACTTTCTTTAAAAGTCAAAATGCCACCTCCTGCCTAAACTTTGCCAACTCAGTAACAAATGTCAAGTATATGATGTTTAAAGCCATGCAAGGAACGGTTGTCTTATCTGCTTTGGGCTTATACATGNATATCTTCCTGTTAATGTTTATATGCATATACTTATTATTATTATTATTGTTGTTATTAATTATTTTTGTGTAGATTTTGGAAATGCTAAGTTACCCATTTTATTATTTTTTATTGTTCTAAATATTAATAAGGTGTTGATTATATAAATATATTGTGCTAATATTTAAATTCTGCATTTTAAATACTCGTAAATTCATAATTCTGAGTTATTTAACAAATCGAATTATAGCATATAAATCTTTGTTTACAACTGTTCACGTTAAATTCAGCATTTTTATTTTCTTTTATCTTTGACAAAATTATTAGGATCACCTGTGTCAAAAATCTAATTTTCTAATTATTTATTTTTAGTATTGTTTCTCTATAGTTCTTACTAAATGATTGGAATCACTTGTGTCAGACAAACTAACAATCTTTTTGTTTGTTTCTGACTGTATAACTGGTATCATCTGCGTCAGAAATACTGGTTATCTAATACGTGATGATAGTCACTAAAACTACTCACACCTGTTTACTTACAGATTAAGTTGTTAAAGATATAATATTTTTTTTACGCATGAAATTGTATTGCTACAATTTTCTACATTATTTTTTCCATATCTACTACTATCCTGCTTATCTTTATTTTTTCCATAAAATTCCCCCTAAACTTGCAAGTCACCCAGGAGCTAGTTCAATGAATGAGGTGAAATGGGATGGAGATTGAGTAGTAGGTTGGGAGTTCATAAATTATTTTTATTTTTTTATAATAAATGAAAGTTATTAGTTAAATCACACTTAAAAATAAAAAATAAATAAATAAAACATTCTCCTACTATTCCATTTGCTCTTTTCCTTCCCATTTTCCATTAAACAAGGGTAACATTTTTTTTAAGGAATGGTCCCAAAGTCACCTCATCTATTTTAATTAGTACCATGATTAATCTTATATTCTTATAAAGCTTAAAAATATCCTCTGTATTTCTAAGGAAAAAAAAAAATAGTACTCCTTATCTTTTTGGTCAAATTCTACTATTTTTTTGTTTCCTAAGTGACAGTCTTACCTTAGGATAACAATATCTAAACAACACTTTTCTAATTATTTTTCAAAATATATATCAAACAATTATTACAAAAAATATATATCAATATTTTTCTATAATTTGAAGTATTAATTATATTAGTAGCCCTTGAATTATACATATTGTATCCCTTTGATCTTCCGAATTTTCAACTTATATAATATACTATCATGAATTATGCAATTACTGTAGCAATGACTCTTTTGTCAAAAACTTTTAAATTTTTTAGTTAAATTGTAAAAAAAAATGCTGAAAGTTTAGGTGTTTTGTAATTTTAACCCTTAAAATTAGACTTTACAAAATAATAACCTGAAATTAAGAATTTCTAAAAATTGATACCATAAATTGACTTTTTGAATAATTTTTTAACAAGTAAAAAACAAGAATACCTTCAAAATAAAGAAGAATAATGAGGATTAATCCAGTTTTGATGGAAGATATTGTCTTTTCATTATTAAAATTAATCGAAAAGCTAGTCATGTATCGATTTTTGCAAATTTCTAATCTTAGGATATAATTTTACAAAGTTCAAACCTTACAGTTTAAATTTCAAAATACCCAAATTTCAAGGTATTTTTTTATAATACACCGTAAACTTTTAACTAAAATGAATCATGTATAAACCGTAAGATTTGGCATTATTTGACTCTTGTTGAGGTCTCGTTCTTGGTTATAATTACCAAAATTTGTGCTTTACAAAAGACTTATTTATGTTAAAAATTCAACAATTTCTGACAAAAAAATGTCATTGATCAATAATTGCATAATTCTTAATAATCTATTTTATAAGTTGGAAATTGTGGAGTCTCATTTTAGAACTTCACACCTAATACCAATTTTGATCCTTATATTCCAAAAATACCAACTTTTATATTTCGTTCAAAGTACTCTTTTGGGGGGTTAATACTTCATCTGTAAAATATATACCAATGTTTATATATAATTTTTATTCATGAAATATGTATCACAATATACATTTCATGTATAAAATCCGAATGCATTTACAATGTAAATTTTAGCTCTAATTTATATTTACAATATAAATATATACCAAGTATACATTTCAATTTTTTGGGTATAATTTTTGTTTATGAATGTGTAAAATTCGTGTGATTTATATTTCTACAAAAAATATTATTTATGAAATAAAAATAAAAATGGAAACATGCTCAAGAAAACAGGTATTTATAAACTTTTTCCGTCTTATTCTCGTTCATAGTTACCAAACTGCGTACTTTGTAAATTTCTCATTCCAGTTAAAAACTTTATTAGTTTGTGACAAAAAAGTCATTAGTGCAATAATTGTATAATTGAAGAGTTAAACATTCAAAGTTCTAAGTGGCAGAATATAATGCAATACCTATTAATGTAACCAACCCGAATCTCGAAAAAAAAATTATTTAGATAATGGGAGAATGTGGCAGAAGTCTAATGCAACACCTATTAATGTAACTAACCCGAATCTCACCAAAAAAAAAATAAAAAACTAGATAATGGGAGAATGTTGGGAATAGGATTTTGACATGTGTAACGGTATTTATGCATTCAATTATAATAAAGGAGTGTTTTGGGGATTTTCACTTTTTTTAAATTCAAATAACATTTTTTTAATCCCATCTATAGAATACCAAACATGTAACGGCAGTTAGACAATCTAAATCTAATACGATTCTATCCAACTGTTCGATCCAGAAATGACCTACAAAAGGCCACAAGTTAGGGGCTTATAAATAAATGACCAAACTTTTTATTTGCAAAACTAAAAATATTATCCGTGGAAAACGTCCCAAACAAAGATTCATTGTAGAAAAAGCCCCAACCCAAGAGTTACTTTTTTTTTCTTTTTTTCTTCTTCAATCCTATTAGAATTCTACTAATGAAGAATAGTACTATAAGTCTGCCAAAATAACATTGGAACGGCAATTCTTACACAAACGTTTTGAAGAGTGGAATCGGTTTCCCTTCCACCAAATTCGACCAAAAGATTCAGTTTCGGCTTCCCCAAAGTCAACCAAAGATCAATTCTTCTAGTCATTATATAACCATCTTACTGATCAATTCTTCTTATCATTATATAACCATCTTATTGGCTAACTAAACCATGTACAAAAAGAACAACGAAATTTATTGAAAAGAGTCGTTTGCACTAATATGTAGTGGCTTATACTGGACCCACCGTCGAAACCTTTTGTAAGACCCAGCTGAAAGAATTACAACCCGTATTACGGAACATTAAGGAAACAAAATTGGACTATTAACCGAAAATTTGGCAATGGCAGTATACCGGTAGTGCTAAACAAAGAATCAGCTATAGATATAAATACTGTTTATCGGACCTCTAAAATACAATGAAAAGAAGGGAAAGAATTTAGACTTTACTCATGAAGAAGCACAATCCCCTTCATCCACAGTGTGCTCTGAATATGTTGCAGTCTTTTCAACTGTCTTTCCAGCCGCAGGAATCGGAAAGGATTCCTCGAGTCAGCCTTTGAGAAGGTTCGTTACATCTGAGAACCTACTGAAACACCTTGCTTAATCTTTCGGCAGAAAGGGCTGCCCTTTTGTTCGTTGGCTCAAGAACAAGCGCATACCTAAAGTCTGCAGGGTTAAAGTTCCATTAGCCCAAAAATTAAGGAAACAAAAAAAAAAGGCCTCCTAACATTGATTCTGATACAGCTACTAACTAGTGTAGTTAATTCTTTATAATCCCTAGTTGTACGAAATAGTAAGCTACAAAGGTATCATCATAAATTTATGTGGGAAAAAACTTTGGTTAACACAAATTCAAAGCATTCTAATTATATCCTAAAATAAGAAAGCAATGAAGGTTTGGAACTTCAAATATGTTCTGATCTCAAGAACAATTTATTAGGTTATGGGGCAAAGAGTTGGCCGGGAAAAAAAAAAAAAAAAAAAAAAAAAAAGGAAGCTCACCTTCAATTGCCTCCTTATAATATCCTAGCATCTCTCTTGCTGTCCCTCTCCGCAGGTAAGATTTTATATTCTGCACAAATGAAACTGCAGCAATGTAATTGTTTTCTAGACATACATAAATGATAATAATAGAACACAAGGATGGTTCGAGACAAACATATGCATGTTTTTATTAGACTAAGACCCCAGCAAAATTTATACCCAATGTGATCAAGTTCTACCTTAAGTATGTGTACATAAGACTGG
Organism: Parasponia andersonii; assembly: GCA_002914805.1. Taxonomy (NCBI): domain Eukaryota; kingdom Viridiplantae; phylum Streptophyta; class Magnoliopsida; order Rosales; family Cannabaceae; genus Trema; species Trema andersonii. The sequence goes on along the minus strand of JXTB01000345.1, from coordinate 450,999 downwards.
ATTTCTGCTCCAGAAATCTTATCTATTAGTTTATTAGAAAAATATCATGGATTTTATTCCAAGATCATCCTAAACTAGGAAAAATTCCATGCAGTTCAAAAAAGCCCAGCTTATGATACACTTCCAACTGAAACTATTTTAACTCCCAAATTCTAATCAAATAGAAGATAGAGAATTACATCATCACAGAAGTTTTAACAGCATTGAACTGTCCCAACAAATTCATCACTATTAACCCACAATCTGTGCCCAAAAAAAATAGAGAGAGAAAATGGAGCACACTCTAGATACCTTTTTATCAAGGTTTATAGCTTTGGTACAATCTGCTTCAGCTTGAATAAAACTGGATTAGCAAAAGGATACAGGTTAAACACTTGTGAGAAGTTTAATTTAGCATTAGCCTTCAATAAAAAACACTACCTTCCGACTTCCAGATATGCTGCAGCCCTGTTACTGTAATATGTTGCATTGTTCCCAGAAAGTTTGATAGCTTCAGTGTAGAAGCTAATGGCCTTATGAAACTGTTTCTCTTTGTATGCTTGATTGCCCTGATTATCAGTTACAAAAAGTAGAGAGACATAAAAAATCAGAATGGAAAACTCTGGCTTGATAAATAATTCGTCAACTTTACCTTTTCCTTCGCCATATCAGCAGATTGTTCCTGGCTGACAACAACATTTCTTGCTACTTTGGATTTGGCAGCAACATCAGCCTGCTCTTGTAGAGTTGCATACAAGGAATGCAGTGTATCTAGTAAAAAGCGATCACCCCCATGTCTGGCTATAAAGGAGACCGAAACAGGACACTTCTCATGAAACCCGAGTGGAACTGTAACCTGAGGAGATACCAATATAATATTGCTCAAATTAAAAACCATGAAGGAAAGAAAGAAAAATTATATAAATCTCAGCAAGAACCAAAGCTGGCAATCCCCCCTGCCCCCTCTCTCCCACCCCCAACCCCAAAAAAATAATCATAAATAAATAATACTAATAGCTAATTTATAATAACCAAAAACAAATAAATAAAAAAGAGCCCCCCCTAGAACTCTGTTCTTTTTTTCTCTCTCAACGTAAGACTAGGATTCAGACAGACACTTTTATTTGAAACTTCAGATTTATTACGTCTTCAAATAGATATAGAGTGCACATAGACAGACAAACACACCTCCACATTCAAACATGGATAGATACACACACCACTGAGAAAGGGGAAGAGTGGGGTCACGAAAAGAAGAGCAATTTTCACCTGACAGCAGCCCGATATGCTAGCAATACTTAATAGACTGAAGGCACGATTCTGGAACTGCTCAGATAGGATCTCCTTCCCGCCAACTTTTGGAGGAGGATCAGCAATGGTTGGAATCACGAGAATCCCTTCGTCCTAAACACGATCCCAAGCAGCAAAGTCAATATGATTTTAATTTATACGTAATTATGGACAAATTAAGAAAGTACTGGTGATACATTCATTTGCAGCGACAAAGCATAAAATTCTATCTTAATCCATACTCTTCACAACCGAACTCCAACCTCGCATCTTTTTTTGAACTAAAAGCTGGTATACAGAGCATAAAACATTAAACTAAGAATATTTTTAACTCCATATAGAAACAAGTTCACGGATTAATGATGAGGATTCCTGCAAGAATCAAAGGATTTTTCTAAAAAAAGAAAAAAAGCATCAAAGGACTTAATTCAAAGTATACATTAGTAATTTCCATATTCACTCTATAAATTTATTAGGTTATGGATAACTCAAAGATAACAAAAATGTACCGCTGAAGTCTTTGAGGAAACCCAACATGTAACATCATAGAGGCTACAAATATCTTTGATCTTACTCATTAAGTCTGAATATAACAAGCCAGCAAAAAAATGCCTCGATAAATATGACTAGGTCATAGAATTTAACCATAAAACATTGGCAGCATAATAGTTTGCCTGTTATATTATATGAAACATAAAGTCTAACATATGTAAGGTTTGCAAGACATGTTGCCACAATAGATCTTATGTATGGATATAATGTGGGAGCAACCACTAAACATTTACTCCATGGATCCACAGAGTGTTATCTCATAAAAGCACTACAGTCTTCCTAAGACCAGGTAGAATCATAAAGAGATTAAAGCATATAATTGATACTTCATATTTCATAACTTGGGATAAATTTAATAAGGAGCCGAAAGAGAAAATTGCATATTGAAATAAATGCACAGTCTCAGATGATTCACCAATTCATTGGCCATTTATAAAAATTTCATCTCTTTGCATATACTTTATGTTTATAATATTGACAGGTTAGGAGAGGGAAAAAAAAAAAGTGGGGGTATGGGTTGTGGTTCCGTGCCAATTTATTTGTAATTAATTGTCGCACACAAGTTTTCAACATTTTCCAGCACTTATCAGAAAAACATTTTCTGGGGAAGATTAAATCACATCCAACGAGCATCAGGGCAGCGCAATCAGCTGATAAAAGAGAACGGATATATTTACCACGAACAGTAGGGAGCTTTTAGGCTAATTAACACGTTCATGCAAATTGCATAAGAAAAATACATTAACAAATTCTCCAATAAAGAATTATCAAATAATTAGGAAACTGGGAGCATTTTACTTAGGATACTTAGTTGATGATTATAGAAGAGTATCTAATGAATTATGAGTGCAATGCATCCTGATCTGGTCCAGCAAAAAGACATCAGATAATCCTTTACATAAGAAAAATACATTAACTCTACAATACGGAATCATTACCTTCAACAAAGAGTTGAGAGCTAAACGCATCTCATTCCTAATTGCTTTACAATTTTCAACCTCTGTCCCAGTTGTATCCTGGGTTTCATGCAACACTGATGAGATAGCAGGATCCAAAACTGGCTTCACCAAGTTAATCCACTGCTCGTGATTATTTCTAAACTCATGTCTGTACATGAATAAGCAAAGACGAATTTCAATTAATAAATTATCAGGTATTGTTAAAAAAAAGATATAAACATAATCTAATTTATGATTTATTTTTTAAAACAAAATAAAAGCATCCATGTGTTAAACGATTAATGATATAATGACAGAAGCAAAATGTATACCTTACATTAATTACTGTACAATGTCCATGCATAACCAGTACACAGTAGGGGGTGGATAGAGGAGAAAACAAAATAAAATAACAAAGGGGGAAAGTAGTCAAACAAAACAAAGAAGACAAAACAGACGAGAAGGAACTAAGCAATTTAAACAACATATTTGCACTTCCAAAAAAATCATTACGAAAAATCCATGAATTAGCTGAAGAAGCCTTTGAGAAGCTCAGAACTGATCTCTGCCCCCACCAAAAAGGTAAACCAGAAAACCTCTCATCACAACTCGGCAGAATCACCAAAAAATAGTATGTCCTCTAGGCTGGTATTAAGTACGGACATAAGACTAAGACCAAATATAAGACAGACTACAGTAAACTAGTTTCCAGCAAACAGACCCAAAAATTTCTCTTAAAGAAGAGGCAGAAGTGAAAAATAGAGTTGATAACAAAAACCTTGCATGGAAATGTAATCTGCGATGACACAATGATCTGAGATTAGAAGAGATTCAATTTACGCAACCAATGTCGAGTTCCCAAGATGATAAAAAACCCAGATAATACTCCTTGTTTTCTTTTTCTAAAGAAGCTCACCTTCGAAGAAACTGCATAACAGTCGCAAGTAACTTGTCCATCTGTTTTTTTTTCCATTTAGCGACAAAGCTTTCAATTGTCCATTAGGAGAGATTCAATTTAGGCAACTATTTTCTAGCTCCCAAGATAATAAAAAAACACAGATAATAATGTTTGTTTTTTTCTTTTTCTTTTTTTTTTCCCTTTCAAAGCAGCTCACCTTTGAAGAAACTGCATAACACTTGCGAGTAACCCAAGCGACGAAGTTTTCAACTTTCCATTTGTCTTTTTGCTATGAAACACTTTCAAGCTTGGAACGTTTGAACTTATATAGTCCCCAAGATTTTCATGTTTTAATACTTGTCCTGCAGCAGATTAAAGGGAAAAAATGAGAGTCCAGGTAACAAAGAAAAGTTCACAATTATAGTAACAGTAATTTAGGCATTTGTGCTTGTACAGTGAAAATTCTTTGCAGTTCAACACTTCAGGACACACTAACTTTTAAAAAGTCCCCAAAAATGAAATTTAAAACATAATACTGAGTAAATAACTGTTATAAGAAAATAAAATAATAATAGTAGAACTAGTAGCAATAATATTGGCGGTGATGATTGCTATACTATGGTAATGGTAATAATAAGGCACACAAAAGAAATCCATAACAATCACAATGATGCTTATGCATGAGGCAGAAGAACGTACTTCCAAAAATTTTCTCCGTGGATTTGATCACAACTTGAACAATCCTTTCAGCAGGAATCTTTCCTAGTTGAAAGCAATCTTCAGCTATAAATATTTGTCTAGGGTTGCGTTGAACTGCATAAGGCAGTTGCAATAGCACATGCCCAACATGTCGAAGAATTGTATGATCTTTGGCAAACCATCCTGAGAAGGAGATTTCACAAGAGAAACATAGTGAATGACATAAAGTTCTCAAATTTCAACAGCAATTCAATGCCAAATAATAATAATAATAATAAAATAATAATAATAATGATGATGGTGATGATGAGTGGCCAAACAAACAAACAGCAATAGATGTCCTCACAAGAATTTCTTGATCAACTACCAAATTGTGATACCTTAAACAAAAACAAAAATTAAATTAACAAAAAAAAATGCAGCATCATCAGTTTGTAACAAAAGTAGTTAGTTCGTACATTCATATAACAAGCTAGCATCAACTTCAAACACCACCCTCCCCAACAAAATAAATAAATATATTAAAATGGAGACAGATTAATTGGTGGCACATTGATCAGTTTCTCAATATCATAAAGTAGCTAGAACATAAGCTCCAAAAGTTTGAGAAATTACTTATAGGACATCCAGTATACTCGAATGTAGTAAGTAAAACAATTCTCAACAAAATAAACACATCATAGAAAAAAGCTTGCATTTAACATGCCCAAGCGATAAAATTTAAAATCCATTAGATTTCATATTCTAACATAAAAGAATTATACTAACAGAATAATCACTTTTAATGAACGGAGAGCGCGATACAATGCAATCTCCATAGTTTCAGAGAACATAAAATAGGACGTCTGGCACATCTCAGTGTACATATTGATGCGCTAACTTGTTACAAGACATTGTATATTTCTTTGGCATTGAAATTTGAAAGAATACATGTATATTTCTTTGGAATTGAAATTTGAAAGAATACATCATATATGTATTCAAAAATACATTAAGTATGATACATACCAACCGTATCAAGACTTGGTGAAATAGGTGTAATTCCTATCTGAGAAACGGCTCCATGGGAGGGGCGGAACCCTAAAACGCCACAAAACCCCGCTGGTATTCTGACACCCCCAACAGTATCAATACCTGAACCATCATATTAGTTAGAGATGCAAGTTTTTTACTGGAAAATGTATATCGCAATTAAAGGCAGTCTGTTAATATCAATAGAACCATTTAGTTAAAATTGCAGTGTCCTATTAATATAAAGCCAACTTTGCTAACATATGTGCAAGCCCCGAACCAACCAAAACAATACAAACTTGCAAGAAACCCGCTGCACGTAGCTGCAGAAATATTCCCTTTGGTGTGGGTTGGATGGGGGAGCGGGGGGCCGGGTGGTATGGGGTTTTGAAACACTCACCCAATGAAAAATCAACCAGCTTAGCGGCTATGGCAACAGAAGCTCCACCAGAAGATCCACCTGGTATTCTTTCAGGCACCGCAGGATTTGTGGGGGCACCATAATGCTTATTTTCTCCACTTATACTGAAAATAGGCATAAAGGGTGTAAACCCAAAAAAAAAAAATAGAAAAAGGATGAGGCATATTCTAGATATAAAAAAGGATAGAGTTCGCAATCCAAATATTGACTCATATATAAAAAGTGGACGACAAATTGGACAAATTAGAATAGACATGGTCTCTGTCAATTGATAAGACAAATATGTTTTATGGTCCATATTTGTCTTATCAATCTTATTTAAATAGCTTAAACCAATGCTTGAAGTAACACTAAGAAACTTGCATCTCCAGACTCCAGGCAATGTAAATAAGGGTAAAAACTACGTTCAAATTCTTCAGCATATTAAGCATAAAATACATACCCATAAGCTAATTCATCTACAACAGTTTTACCAATGCAAGTGGCTCCTCCTTCAACAAGTCTGGAAACCACTTGGCATGTACTCGAAGCTGCTTCATGTGTCCTTGCCCAGTCTGGATGACCAAACCCAGTCACATGTCCGCCAATTTCAAATCTGGCAATTATAAATGAAGAAATCTTAACTCAGAGGCACAACAAACATCCCAACACAAAAAAATAAACATTTATATACACACTAACTCAACATACATCACAGGCATTTACAGACTAGCAAGTAGCAACAGAGGATAAATTCACAACTAAGAAGATTTTAACAGAGGATAAATTCAAAACTACGAAGAACTGTTCTTTTAATTTTCCCCAGTTTCAAAAATAAAATAAAATAAAATAAAGATATAAAGTTTAAAATTAACAACAAAATTCCATAAAATTTCATATTTTTCAGGGCTCACTTCAGCCTTTTAATCCTGCTCTCTTTAATTTCTCTCTATTAATCTCAACATAGCACAGCTCAAGCAATAGTACTGACAACCCAATCCACTTTATATGACAAGCCAATAACAAACATTTCAAGCACAATCCATATTCCATACCAAGATTTCATCTAATACTAAGGCATTTTTCCATTTTATTGCCTAATCAGTCTCAACTCCAATCTTAACACAGAAAACTAGACGGGCTCTGATACTTTTCAGTTTACTCCAATTCAACAATTCATTTCCATAACTAAAAACAAGACCTTCAATTCTAAATCCTCTTCTACTCAACTTCGTCTCACTATCCCAAAACACGAGTGAGTTTTTATTTATCATACAACATGAATTGCATATTTGGGCGTGTATACACATTGATAAACTAATGAAATTTCACTATTCCGTCACTTTCCTTGATAGTGTTTCTCGGAAAATAAACAAAAAGAAAGAAAGAGCAACAAGCCGTACACGTCGGAGACCGCAAAGGTGAGACCAGTGAGGGGGTGAGGAGCTTTGGGAGGAGCAGGCTGAGGAGGAGGGAGTAGCTGAAGCTTCTCGATAAAAGCTCCAAAGTCTTCTCTAATGGCTTTCTTAAGCTTCTTGGTCATGAAAAGAATTCCAGCCAAACCCAAACCCAACAAAACCCATAAATTAGCTGATTGAGAAGCCATGGTTGACCCTTTGGTAGCTACTCTGAAACCCTAATAAGAAATTCTTCAGAGCAAGACGAGGGTTTAAGAGAGAGAGAGAGAGAGAGAGAGAGAGAGAGGAAGGATAATACTACAGTAACCAGCAAGCCAAGCACACCGAAACCTAGGCTGGTGGGAGTGTACGAGGCGGAATTACCAAAATCCTTTTATTCTTAGCGGTTGTGTTCACCTTCCAATCTTCATATATCAACAACGTCCTCTCATTTTCTTATATTATCAAAATCACCCCTCTTGTTACTCTTTTTCCGGTTGTTGTCTTTTTAGAAGAAACAAAAGATATTGCTAAATAATGTTTGTATACATGTCCCACTAATATTATAAATTAATAACTTGTTCATAAGCAAATTAATTAAAATGGAGAAGGAAATTCTTACTTAACTTAAAAATGGTTTACTTCAATAGTTGCAATACAAACAGGAACCTCCTCACAATATATCCTAGTACCAATAATACTAGACACAAACTTGACAAATGTGTAAGCTACCTTATTGCTGTTCCTAAGACCAAAACAACAAAGAAAGAGACAATATCACAGACCACTACATTATCAGACGTGGAGTGGTTCCTCGTATTAACATCATTAACAGCATTAATGCAATCTGATTCCACGTAACGAACCATTAAACCACACACTAGCAAACTCCAGTTCTCCTCTAATAGCCAATAGTTTCGCAATGCAATGATCAAAACAACCAGATAGCTTCTTCGAACAAGATCGAATCATATTACTATGCTCATCACGAATTCATATTACTCACTCCAATGTATCTTACATTTAAGAACAAGGTCGCATCAATGTTTAGCTCTAAAGAACCTTTCTTTGTACACTGCCACCCTCTCAATGTCACCTCTACAACTGGAGCTTCCTTCTCAATTCGCCCCCCAGCACATTGAAATCCGTACAGAAAAGACCCAATATCGTCAGTGATTGTTCCAGGATTTCAACACAGGTTAGCAAATGTGAGGCCATAACTTCCTAAGTCGGTATAAGAATACAATTCTGTGTGTATTTGTACGAACATAGGACTTATGTGATATAGATCAATATACTTTGCCAAATTAATAAGTTACAATGAGCTATCCTTAATTTTATTTTACGAATAAAATATTCATGACACATTCTCAAATGGAGCCTATAAAGCTTTATTTTCCTCTTCGTTTTTAGTTTTGGATGAATTGATTAACGTGATTGTTCTTATAATTAAGTTTTGAACTTGTTTGACAATCTTCCATTTAGATTATGCTTTTGTTGTATGTAAATTAATTAGTATGTTTTGAAATGGGTAAATAAACAATATCCAAAACAAAATATAGTAGTTAGAATCTATTGAAATGGGAGTTTGGGTTTAAATGGGTTTGAGAGCTTATGTGTGTAATAAATCTCAAATTAAAGTTATAATTTCATATTCATTAGCCGATTTAGAACATAAATTAGAATGAGACCTGCTTTGTGTGAGTGCAAGATCTTAGCAGAGTTTTGTTCTACTCTATGAATAGATTAAATTGGTACATTATGTGTTCAAATTGGAGCCTGGATAAATGAGAAATTAATGCTCAAAATATATTTGTTAGGATTGGAAAATAGACAAGAAAATTGGTAAAAGCTTCTCCTACATTGGTTGAGAAGCACTTAAATTTGTGCTTAATATAAAATTATATTTTTGAGAGGTGCAACTATGTATAGCCAAGATACTCTCTCAGACGTGCGCAGGGGGTACAAATCATCTAGGTTTGGTCCTTAATTTGCGTGAGTCCGTGTGTGCTCACACCTATGGACACAAATGTTGGCCCAAAATCTTGCACACTTGTTATGCCAACCTTTTTCTCTATTTCAAGTCCATTTTTTTTGCTTGCTTCTATAATATTTGCTTGGCAACCAGTAAATGAAACATGGTGGTGCACGCACAAATGTTAGCCTAAAATCTTGGACACTTATTAAGTCAATCTTTTGTTGCAGCTCAGGATTATTTTTCTCTATTTCCACTCTATTTTTTTGCTTGCTTCCATAATGTTTGCTTGGCAAACTAGTAAATGAAACATAATGTTAAAAACTATGGTTGCTTGGTTTCTAAAACTACCATATTGATTACTTAAAAGCGTTCAATTTTTTGGTTGGAAAATATTACAAATTTGGCTAGTGAGTAATAGTCAAATTATTGGCATTATGGAATATCTAAGTTGGGTTTTTGTAACTTCTGTTTCGCCTATTATATAAGGAATTCCTTTCTTCCTCTTTTCCATATACCAAAAGCTCTCAGCTTCTCTGTTTGTCCTCTCATTCTCTTCTCAGTAACTTAGCTTTTTTGAGTATTTTTTTAGTTTAATTTTTAGTTCTAGTTATTCTCATATTCTAGTTCTGAAAATCTCTGTAAAAGAGTTCTTAGACATTTTCAATTTGTAGAGTGAAGATATTGGTATTTCACTTGCTACTCTTTGTCGTTATATCTTAGGATATTGACACTAACAAAATTCTCACACATTCAAATGGAAAAAACGAATCAGCTTTAAAGACTCTGTGTGATACACATATCTTAGCAGTTAATGATATCTTTATTTTATAGGAATCTTTAGTCCAAAGTGCAATTGAAATTCTATTGAAATTTGAAGCATAAAAAAATTGGTAACTTCAATTTAGTTTAAAGTTATTTTAACCTTATATATTGCATATTTGTTATTATTTTCAATTTATTAAAGTAGCTCAATTACCCGTATCAGTAATGGCAAACTTATAAATAATTAGAATAGAAAAAAAAAACTAAGAGCGTGCGTCAACTGCACTAGAATTCAGACTAAGTATTTTCTTCTTCTCTATATATTTTCTTCATGCAGCTCATCTTCTCCCTCTCTTTACTCATGACCTCTATTGAATAAACAATTATATCTTCTCCTAACTCAAAAACCTTATATATACATATATATATATATCTAAAAAAATAAAATAAAATTCATACCCAACCAAAAGGCTACAGAATAATCCCAATTCTTTGATCAAATCTTGAATTTGTAAAGTAATTTAAGCAGCTAAGTTTTATAGCAACCAAGGTATGGTTTCTAGCTACATTTTAATTCTCAAATCTATGAATTTAGAAGTCTATTTGGTTGGTGTTTGTTGTATGACTAATTTGGTTTTCTTTTCCAGTTAGTTTAAATGAGTTACAAGCATGCTTTGAGTAATTTTTTTTCCTCTTACATATAAGCTTTATAAATCTTTATATTTCTAGTTTTACTATTTATGTCCTCAAAAAATCTGATTTATATAGGACTTATTATGTGAAAAGCTTGATTTTAACATGCAAGTTTCAAATTATTATTTTCTTAGTATTAAGTTAATATGTAAAGTTTTATAGTAGTTTCTATGGTAGGATAAATATGAGTTTCTAGTATGTTATTTCATATTCTTTAATCTTTTTAAGAAGGCTAAGATGACCTAAAACTAAGTGATATGTGATTTACTATGAAATTTTGAAGTTTGATATGTCACGATCAGAAATCCAAGACTGTGATATTTAATAATTCTCATATTTAGAACTTATTTAACCCTCGGAATTGATTTTTGATTTTAAATTTGAATTAAATGAGGTCGAAAAATAAATTTTAATATTAAATATCACTATATTTTGAAATAGCACAAATTTTGAAACTGGTAAATAGTGTCGTTTTGTGTACTACGGAGTAGGTCCCAAAATGGGACCTAACTTGGGCAAAGCATATGTCTAATCTAGTATTTTTGAGTGCTTTGAATTCAATTGTGCCTCTATTTCTCTATCTGAGGCTCTGGTAGAAAAGTCATTTTTCTAGGTAGACTTATCGAGATCCCAAAACGACTATCTGAGCACCCAAGTAGCCAACATGAGATTCTTCAAGTGTTATTGGCATGGTATAAGAACCTTATCGAGGTAGGGGATTCATTTACCTTATATTCTAGTATTTTTAATAAAAATTAGAATACGTTGTGAAAAGTGAAATTTTATGAATTTATTTTATTAAATTGTTTTGAATGATTATTTTAGAGAACTGTGAATTTGTGAAATATTGTAGAATGTTCTGGATATTTTACGTATGATTTTGTACAAGTTTTATACTTGGGATTTGATTAAACCATTCAAATTGTACTATTGGAAGTAAAAAATGGAATTTTATTTAAAAATCAGAGCATGTCTAAGATATTACTGTATGGTTATTTTTACTACTCATCATATTGCACATGTTATAGGGTCACACATGAGGTCCATTTTAGGCATCACAGTGTTTAGTAAGCGGCCATTGTTCTTGCCCTCAGTGAGAGCCCATAAACCAGTGCGGGGTTTTCTGATTCCCCATTCAGTAAGTGTAAGTATTTAGTTGCGCCTCTGGTTCGGTAAGCATAGACACATGAAGTTCTTTAAAGTTTTTTTCAAGATTCAAGAAAAATATAATTTTTAAAACTCTTAGTCTTTCAACATTAGTATATTTTACTATACTTAAGTTCAAATTCAATATATGATATTTGGAGTTAAAAATTTTGTTAAGGTCTGAAATTTTTATGAGAAGTCTTTCTATATGTCTATTTAATTTCTGAAAAATTTTATATTTATATCTTACTCCTATGATTTTATAGAAATCTTTTTATATATGTTAGTTGTCACTTAAGAAAAGCTGAAAAATAAATTTTATTGAATTTGTTCTATAATTTTAGAGGGTAAACATTTTTAATTTGAGTTGAAAAATTAAAAAATATATTAATATATATGTTCACTCATATTCTGGAAAGTTTTGTGATGTCATAATTTTATTTCTATTCATTATTAAATTTTCTTTATATAATACTTTTGTTACCAATAAATCTAATATTTTTATTTATCCAAGATAATATTGTTNTACTATGTAATAGTATAATTTTGAATCCCTAATTTTTGTCTATGTATAAAAATGTGTTAAAGATGTTCCCTTAAAATATCAAGATTTTTAGGTATATAGAAATAATTCTATAAAATTCAAGAATGGTTTAGTGCTTTAATAATTTTATAAAATTTCAATTTATAGAATAGAAATTAGTAAAAGCATACCAAAGCTTATTAAAAAATTCTAAATAATTTTTTATAACTTTATTTTATGTTATAATATTATCTGTAAAGTTTCAAAATAAATAGAGTTTTGTACTAGAATCTAAAATGCTTTAAATATGCATTACTTGTTGAAATTTTTACAGTTTTTAGTTATATATATTATGAAACATGATTTTATAGTTATATAATATAAGTATTTTTTTTGTAAGACATATAAGTATATTTCTAGTAACATGTACTAATATATGTAATGAACATTATTACATGAATATTAATAAAAAAAAGATTAAAAAAATCATGTGATTACAACAAGGTCGAGAATGTGGAATTTCACTACAAGCACAAATAAAATTTTATAAGGACCTAAGATAAGTAAATCTTACCCTATATATTTATATGAAAAGTTACATGCTATTTGTGAAATAATTGTGATTATACTAATATATTGTTATATATTCTGTAATAATAGTTTCATTAAGTATGTAAATACGTTATGAATATGTGCATACATAATTACACGAAAAAAAAAATATGATTTTTAATGAAATTATTATTTTTTTTTAAAAAAGTACTATGTATCCAAAACTATGTTTTAAAAAAAACTTTTCTTTAAGTGTATGTTAAGTTTTTGAAAAGGTAATTAACTGATTTACCCACAGTCATTATGTTAATAACAAAAGTTTAAACTACGATGCTAGTTATTATAGTACAATAGCTATAGGTTACATATGCTTGTCATGACACTAGTTTTATGACCCATCACTTCTAATAGATTTGGCATTACACTATGTTGAGCTCAAATATAAATAGTTTATGAAATGAAAATATTTATATACAAGATATTTCAAAAAAAAAAAGGATACATAGTTATGGTTCTAAAAGTATACTATTCATGTGACATGACATTCATTGCATGCATGAGATTTACTTATTGAGCGTAAACTCATTCTATTCTTTTAAATTTTTCAGATGAGTAATAATTCCTACTAGAGGTTGGCTAGTAGTGGCGGAATCCCAAATGACAATAAAATATTTTAAATAATTTTATGTTCTTATTTTCAAGTACTTAATTATTTGACCAAAAATAAGTGTGGTTTTATTTTTATGAAATGTATGAATTTAATTTCTATTTTGAGACTTAATTTCAATTATGAAGTAAAATAAATCTTCATTAAAAAATATTTCTTTAATTTAATTACAAATAGTAACATTTAAAAGAAAATAAATTTTAAAAAAAAAATTGACTGATCTTCTACTTTAACTTTAGAAGATAAAATTATAAATTGACATTTCTTTTTAATCTAGATTTACGTAAGGTTACAATTTCAATTTGGGAGTATTACTATAATTTTGACATAAATTAAGTGGCCTAAGTGTAATTTTTTTTCTTTTTCCTCTTTTAATAAAAGAACAATGACTTAGTATATGCAATTGTATCATATTTTGATAAGGACAAAGTACTTTCTAGCTCCTTTGACTTTTGCTAAGAATAGTAGTTGATCCCCTCACATTTGAAATTTAACCCGTGCACCCTATTTTTGTGAATATAGTGCCAATTTACTTTGTTAGTTTATTCGATTTTTACAAAAAAACAGTATTGTTTGCCCCCGTTTTTACAAATCTAGTGTCAGTTTAACCACTAAAGATCTGTGAGTACAAGTACACAAACCCAATACTACTAGTCTATAGTGCTACTGTGTCATATTAAATAACAATGTTTACATTAATAAAGCATTTCGACACAAATAGATTAAGTTAGATATCACGAGTCTTGAAAGTGTTATTTTGCTGTGTAGTCAAGATTTTTATTCTTTGACTATGTTTACTAATTCATAATAAAGAGGAAAGAGAATGAAAAATATAAATATTTTCCGATTCATGTGTTTATATTACTAATTAGTTGTGCATTAAAATCTAACTTTTCACACATTTATTGTTTCTTATTCCCTCGATTTGGCTTTTTAGTGGTACATGACTTAAGTGCGTGTACAACATAAAGAGAACAACATCTCGACTTATGAGAGATTATTTTCAAGAATGACAACTTGGAAAAAGTACATCAAAACTCTTGATTCTAGATATCTGTCAACAACTTTCTAGATTTTTTTTTTTTTTTCGATCTCGAAAAATGGACATGAATAAGCTGAAAGGAATTGTCATAAAATATGATTATTACATTTGTATTTTGCCTACATGTTTTCAAATTACTTGACAGATGAAATTGGAAGGTGTACAAAATGAGCAAATGAAGTGTAGCCAATATTTATTCAAACTACATAAAAGCATGACAAATATTTGGTCCATTTTCAGGCCACAAGAATTTATCGCACGTGTATCCCAATAAGTGGTTTACTTTGGCCAGCTCCTACACCTAATCTATACGTTCTCAATGAGCAAACCGAATTGAGAAAAGTACATTCAAGCCTTAAATATCCAATACACAATTCTCAGTCATTTTCTTCATATAATTGCAAGTAACACATTGAATGATATCAATAATAATTAAATTGAACAATGTGGCATTCTAAATCACAATCCACATCTTAAATTTATTTAGTCCCACGCTGCATACAAATTTAATTACCGTGATAATAATATCACTTTCTAAATAATAATAATTAAAAAAAAAACTACATAGCAAAATTTTTGGACGTATTCAGTATCATTAATCATCAATAGGGAATGCTGCTCCAAAACTGTGTTATCTCTCCTCTATTAGATTTAGTTTGCGACACAACAACCTGCAAACTCAAAATGAAGCATAGACTCCATTCATCAAGAACTCTACATGAATACAGTTCAGGCCTTTATCCTTGCAGACTCTCCCACAGAGGCCTCCATTCTAGTATACCATTCTCCAATACGAGTGTGCTCCACCATGTCTTTACCAGACCTCAAATAACGGATCGGTCTCAAAACCCCAAATACGGCAAGGTCTGCTAAATTCGGCTTGGAGCCCCCTGATACGGATTATACACAGAACAAAATTGGACACACATACAAAAGAAAAACAAAATCAAGGCATTGCATGTCCTCTTAAAGTATTTGAAACGTTTATCAGTATAAGTTTTTTTTTAAAGCTATCTTCTTCAATTTTAGCTATAATACAAGACGGTGAGAGATTACCTAAGGCAAAAGTATAGATTGGTCTACAAAATCGAGCTTTAATCTTTCTTGAGACATGTATACCAAGTACAGCTCAAAGGTTTGGGTTTATTTACCATACCAAGGTTTTAATCTTGTTTAAGAGTGTAGACCAAGGAGACCTATTACAAGTGCTATTCAAGGCACAACAAAACGTATACAGTATACTGCTTCAAAATTGATACTCTGGAATCAGAAATGTCCATGTCATCGACTTTTATCTTCAATACCCTGTTTACAATCCTACTACTGAAAAAATCTCACCCAATTTGGAACTGTAAACACATTAATTATATAAGAACGTCTATCAAGTACAAAAAAACAAACAATTTGGTTTCATTAGCTTAACAAGACTGTATAAGAAACCAAGAAGTATATTATAATTTACAAAACCTTAATACAAGTCAAGAATATTAACAATTTTCATTTTTATGAGTGTGCATGCTTTATATGAGTGTATATGTATATTATACAGCAAATGCATACCATGAACATCCATCAAATGAACAATTTCAGGCAAATTACGCAATAGAAAATGCAAATATTGCACAATTAGAGTGCATACCAAGAAAATCTCTCCCATTTAGTGCATTCACCCAGGTTTCAGCAGCCTCGTACAGGGCTGCACGTTCATCAGTAATGTTATATTTCTTCTTCAGTTTCTTTGACACAAAGTACATAGCTGCAGCTCCAGCATATTTTACTGTAATCTTTTCCGTGAAGCTAAAATTACCTGCAGTAACAGGTCAATATGATAACTCAAATAATAGGGGGGAAAAAAAAAACACCGAATGCTTAAGTTGGTTGGACAGCAGACTTAAGGACGTAAAGTTCCTTTTTTCTTCTAAATAAAATGAATACTATATGAGAAGTACCACTCAATGATCTATTACAAATGCATTAGAAAAAAAGAATCAGCAGATTTCATTTTTCCCCTGACGAAAACAAATGAAAAATATAAACCCAACGATTGGAGTCAAGATACAAGTTTCACTAAAAACTGTATCATTATTTGACATGGAAGTGGCAAGTTTGAACCCACTGGCATAGTCAAAACATAATAAGACAGTGGCAAATACAGCTTTTACCGAGCAATCTAAGATGATTTCTAGGTGTCACTAATGGCAAAAGAGAAATTGTGAAATTAATTTAACACCAAGAGGCTAGGTTAAGAAGTGAAAATATTTTTTATGTTACTTCCATAAAGATAGAAATGGACTACATTCCACACTGCTTACCATTGCTTGTAATATAGTCAAACGACTCAAGGGCCTCTGATGTATTTCGGTATATGTTTGGGGATAAGACATGTACTAAATGATTGTCGACCCACCTATAACAAAAAACCAACACCTGATCTGTCAGGATAAGAAAAGAATTTAACATTGATTCCGACTCTACAAGTTATTAATCAAAATCACATAGCCATTCTCATTAGAGCAATCAGAGAAGTAGGTATTCAAGAGAAATACAGCAAAACCCAACTGCTATTAAGATGCATTCAACACCAATGAGTTATGAGCTCCAAATCAAAAAGAAAGGAAACTCCTCAAAGTCCTTAGACATTGATGCCCAAAGAGATGCCAACACCTAAACTCCGTCTACACAAAGTCTTCGTCCTGAAACTTGTACTAAAACAATTTAACTGTTTTTTCACTTATTAAGACATTAAAAATAGCTAAATACCTCCATAAAACCGTGACTTCAGAACTTCCACAAGAAGCTGGAAAGTCTCAATCAAAAATATACATAACTTGAAGGAATAGCCCAAGAATAACAAGCAATATTTAAAAGATGAAATCATAAATTCAGGAAGAATTTACCCCAAGGGAGTCTACTAAACTCTCATCATAAAAAAAAAAAAGAGGACTCATCCATAAATGTTTTCAAAACTAAATCACATTGCCATGTCACACATGTAAAATTACTTGGATACCCTATCCCCTACTAAACTTTAAAATACATTCGTCTTCAACAAACTCCAAAACTACTTTTGCCACCACTATCGGTCCTAATCCCAATCCCGCCAGTACCTCCGCTCGACTAGGGTCGTAAAATTTCAACCGCAGTCAAACTTATTCTATCGTTTCTCCTGGTTGTTCCAATTGATTTTCGACCGGCAGCTGGAAAATTTTCGACTGGGGTTAAAGCCACCGGTCGAAAATTGTCGACCAGCAACTGAGTCGAACATTTTTAACCCCCATTGAAAGTGGTCGCCTGCCTTCTCGGCACCGCCTCCTTCACTTTTGCCTAGGTCAAAAATTTTCAACTAGGGTCGAGTCAGGGGTAATTATGGAACTCTGAAATTTTCATTAAATGACATGAGAATAAAAGTCCTAATTTTGTAAATGGTTTATACATTGTCCCTTTTGTCACCACATGTACTGAAAAAGGGTCAAAATTGATAATGCCCCTAAATTCAAGGCAACTTGACCACGTAACTCTCCACTTCTTTTACAGTGCAGCTGATGATTAGAGATAAACATGAGGTCTTTTTCCTTTGCAACATTATTAAGAAAAAACTGGAACTTAAGTGGGACCAATTGACTTCCAAATGAAGTGTAGCTCAAAATCCATAGAAATAAGATCATCAACTTAAGTGAAAGAAGGATTTACTAGAGAAAAAACCTGAAGACACCATGGTCAATCAATAAAGAACCCATACAACACCTCCGAAATTATAGACTTTAAGAAGACACAGAATGTTTGAAAAGAATGTTTGAAAGCCCAACGAGTTAGGCTGTAAAGTCATGTTCCCAGTTCATCAACCTACATCTGCATCTACTCAAACTTAAATTATCCTTATTTCTCCATTTATTGTCCTTTCAATTTTTCACAACATACAAGTGCAAACATAAAAGTATGCATAACAAGTAAGATAAAAGAAACATACTGACGCCACTTTGTCTCTTCATCATCTCCAGAAGGAGCTAGTTTCTCAGGAAGAACTTTGCCATCCAATTGATCAATAATAGCTGCAAACAGCATCAGGCTTGCTTTTAATTAAGATATTAATAAGACTGAAGCAGTGAAAAATGTTTACTTCCTCAGATCATTAGTATCACAAACAAAAAAACCCTTTGGTTTCAAACAATCTATTAACAGCCACAAGGACAAGAACCTGATGAGTCGACCAGCTGTTCACCATCAACCATCAAGATAGGAACCTTCTTGTAATCGGACCATTTTATCTCTTTCTTACTAAGTGGGTTGACCTCCACAACTTTGTATGGAATATCATAGTAGTCCAGAAATGCTGAGATGGAAAAAAAGTGCCAGCAATTTGTTAAACTACCAAGTGATAATCAACAGAGCAGCTCATAGAGACAATTGATACTTGTCAATGATCATGTTAGACAATACAAATACCTGCGATACAACAATTGATCAAATACTAAATTCCAAATCTTTTAAACGAAATATGAAAGTCTGAAACTATTTAAAAACAATATCCAAAAATTCATTAAACGATTTGTAGGACTAGAAAAAAAGTGCCATCTTCTTTTCACACTATAACTAATAAATTTGCTTCTTTCCTTTCCATGTTATTATCATGTAATGTTAAGTTACAGGGATGAAGCAGAACGAACTGATACAAAATCGAATCGCAGTTTCATTTTTTTCGTTTCAAAAACAAAACACCCGAAAGCAGAGTACACAAAAAAAAATCTCTTACATTTCCTTCTCAGAATGCAATAAGCAAGTTCTAGTATGAGCCCTCAATCCCTGATATGATCACAAACAATTCCATACAAACAAAGACATATTCTAATAGAAGCATTATGAATTCAGTTTCAACAAACAGAAAAATTCTCAGATAATTCTACAACAACCACAAGAATTAGAGAGGAAAAAAATAACCTTTAACTTTGTTGCAGAAAGGGCAAGCTTCATACTGGTAAAGAACGACGTCTTTCGGGACCAACTCCGGCGGGGGCGGCTCCTTCGCGTAGACCTCCTGAGATAGAGTCGCCGCCGCGACAACGGATACCATAACTCCGGCGACGCCAAACGACATCGCCCGAGACGAGCCGCCGGCTAAGGATTCAAGAATAGAGGAGAACCAGCGGCCGCGAGCGCCAGAGCAGGCGTCGCTGGTGGTCTTGCTGGCGAATAGAGCTACCTGGAGAAGCCGGTGGCCGGAGGAGGCGGCGCCACCGCCGCCATAGACGGTGGCGAGGGATCGGGAGAGGAGGGTGGAGGTGGCGAGAGCGGAGGCCCTTCTCATGGTGATTGCAGTTGAAGAGTGAGAAGCAAAGTGTAGATCTCTGGCTCGTTGGATTGGCGGTTGTGTTTTGGAGAGAAATGGAAGTTGGGGAAAGGGGTTTAATGTCGCCTTTTGTGAATCAGGGACTTCTGGGGCTTTGGGGTGTGACACGTGAGAGCCTCACCTGCGGGTATCAAACCGCTGTTTGCCTTTTCCTTTCTTTTCTTTTTTCTTTTTTCTTTTTTCTTTTTTTTCCAATAAACGTTAATAGTCCCCAACTATAGTTCTTGTGACAATTTTAGCCCTCAACATTTTAATTAGAATACACAACATAGTCAGTTTTGTATTAATTTAATCTTTAAATTATCTAAATTATAATCTATTGTTAAATTTTTGATCAAAAAATATAATAAAAAGTACATTATTATATCTGAAAATGTATTTATGGGCAAATAAATTGAATATACAAATTTAGAAAAAAGAAAAATATGTTTTTTTAAAGTACTAGGAATTACAAATTTATAGAAAATTTTTCTATAATTGTTCATTTTATTCTTGATATTTCTGTATTTTTGGTCAAAATTTAACAATATGTTACAATTTAGACAATTTAATAACTAAATTACGATAAATCAGAAAATTTAAGAGCTTAATTACCATAATTGAAACTTTGATAACCAAATTGCTACAAATATGATAATTCATGACCATTTGCGCCATAAACCCCTTTTTTTAGCTACCCTATATTCTTCAATTTGGTCATTCAACTAAATAACTATTCAAAAAAATCCTTGAAATAACTAATTAGTGACAATAACGTCTTTTTTTGTCAAAAAAAAAACTATTAACATTGTTAAAATATGGACTGAAAAGTGGATATGTTACATGCAATTTTTAAAAAAAAATCAACACTTTCAGTTTTGTTGGCAAATTTTTATGTTAGAGAATATTTCTCATTTATTTTTAAAGATCCTTAATTTTAATTAAAATGGACGTTATTGTCATTAATTGATTAATGCAAAGACTTTTTCAAATATTTATGCAGTTTAGAGACCAAATAGTCACTATCTAAGAAATTTAGGGATCCTTAGTATCACAAATCCTTTTTATATCATAAGAACTCCAAGCAGCATGCTCATTAATTTTACTATTTTTATTTAGGAATAATTTCTTTCTAATTCATTTCAAAAAAAAAATTCCTTCTAAATCCTTTCCGGGAAAAAAAAAAAAAAACCTTCTAATTGTTAGTTTTTAGCAAGTGAAATGCTGAATTCACTATTTTTAGACTAAAATGACAAAATTGAAGACATACATCAAATTGATATCAAAATAACCACATGAAGAGTACATGACATCTCGTGGAAGGGTAAGAAAACGGAAGATAACAATTTTTTAAGCATTATCAATTTTGTTCTTATTTTAAAGATCATGATGATATATGAAACAAATTATAATTTATTTATAGAAATAGACAATTTCTAATGAAAAAAATGGAACTCCAAAATAACCCATACATTCCACTATTTAGTAAAAATTTGACTAAAAAAACCAAATATGAGTTTAAAAAACAACATTAATGACAATGACTCACCTCTTTACTTTGATCCTATAAACATTTGTTGAATAGGCTGGTGAAGAAATTTGGAGTGATCATAGTTCAAAACAAAAAGAAGATTTTTGTATTAGTGCAACCTGGTAAATTTAGATAGATTAATTTTGATGAAATTTATAGAGACCCTTTTATCGCTACGAGGAAGAAGTGATTAAAATAGATTTTTGCAATTATTATGTAAGTGGACTTTCTTCCCTCTTTTTTCCCCTTTCTTTTTTTGTTTTAAAGATGGCGTGAGCTTGAGCTTTTTCATCTTGGTTCTCATTTGTGCCAAAAAAAGAAATACACAGCTCGTTGTGTATACGGGTTAGGTTAGATTAATTTTAGGATTTTTTTTAACCTAATCCATAAGCATCAATTTGTGAAAATCATAACCCAAAGTAGTAAGAAAAATTCAATAACCTAAGTTTTATTGTGTTAGTTTGAGTTAGGTTGGATTGAGATTTTGGGTTGAGAGTTTTTATTTTTTTTCCTATTTATTTTATTTTAGTTTTAAAAATAGGCTTAATAAATCCTAATTAAATATTTATTATTATTCATTTGATCCACTTTTATCTTTGATATAAAAACTTATACTCGTATAAATTCTAACAACTCTATATACTAATATAAGCTAATAAGTGAGTTTCCCTAATTCACTCGTTTGTTAAACTAAACATATATCCATTTCTCTTCTAATATGTAGAAAGTTCGAGTTAAGCTGGATTGTAAATTGAGAATCCCTCAATCCTTAACTTCGATTTCAAATAATTATAATCCATAAGCTACATATTTTTTTAGTACGTTCATCATTTTTAGTTTGGGTTGGGTTATCTGATTGGGCAGATTGATGTATACCTTTATATTTATTAAAATGGCAATTATGAGTATGATTTCTTTTTCTTTTATACTTTGATGTAACGACTCATTTTAGATATCATATACCAAATCAGACTCGTCTTCTATTAAATTGTTACAAAATAAAATGTGATTTTTTAAAAAAGAGAAATCTTAATACAATTAGTCTCTTGTTTCAATTATAACTACTATTGAAACTATTTCTAATTCTGGCTATAATAATGTTAGTGTAGAAAGCTTAAACTACATGTATTAGAAATCTGGAGTTTATAAATCATAGGAACCTATAAATAATATACACAATTAGTCTCTTATTTCAATTGTAACTACTATCGAAACAATTTCTAGTTCTGGTTATAATAACATTAGTGTAGAAAGCTTAAGCTATATGTATTAGAAATCTGGAGTTTATAAATAAATTATAGGAACCTACAAATGATATGAGTTCCCTTTATCCTAAAGATTATATAGTTTAGCGAAAGGACTTAATATCAATATGTGTTAGAGGATTTCCCTCAAAATATTCAATTATCCGTATGTCTCGTATATCCATCACAAATAAACTCATTTATATTGCTCACTATACCAATTTTTCTGTCTTTACCTTTAGCACAATAAACTTAATAAGCTGGTAAACTCGATAAGCAAGTAGCTAATTATATTCTAATAAAATGCAACAAGCACAATTTTCTAAGGACAAATATGTACAGTCAATTACATAAACCACACAATGAATATAGTCATTGAGCACCATGCTATTAGGATAATCTATATACCTTAATCACCCTGCAGATACAATAACAAATATCATATAGTCTCATTCACATATGTAGATTGATGTAAAGTATTGAATGATGATTCCTATGTACATGCTAACATATTAGGACCCTTGGTACCACTATTGGCTCGTGCTTATATGACAAAGGTTTCTTCATACCTTAGTTGAGTTTATGAGATTACTATGTTCTATAATTTCTCACTATAGTTGCCCGTTTTTGCCTTGACCGTGGACAACTATGTAAATCTCAATGTAGATTCTCTTTCTTGTGATGGTTGAAGCTCAAGGGATTGCTAACCACTTCATGAAATTAATATGGCTGCCCCCTTTTTTTTTTATTAGGGCGCAAAAGATTACTGATCACCTCATAAAAAGTATAGTCAAAGTAAGTGAGCATGTTTTATAGGATCACAAACTCAATTCGTCTTATAAAATATCGCCTCATGAACTAATAGCCATCTTAACTTAAGTGAACTGTCGAATTTATCATACTTACATCTTCAAGATACATTGTTAATCATGTAAGTTATGCTCATGTTGAAGCTTATCTCCCCAACATGTTATGTCATTATAAGTTATGTTAAGATAGATCAAGATTCGTAGTCTATTGAGTCAATTTGCAGCATATCATGTAATTTTGTGGCATAATATAAAGTCATTATAAGGCTTGTCAAGCGATTTATATGTATACCAAGGCTAACTAGGATACATGAGTAATTTAAATACTCATAATGTTATTCAAGGAGTATCAAGATTATCATGGATATATTCAGTGATAAAGCCAAAATTTTTGTCCAATGGGGGTCTAGAAATATGCTAGATATTATCTTTTATTTGTTTTTCAGTGTTCCAAGTTTCAGTCTTCAATAGTTAGTGGCAATATCAAAAATATTTTATTTTCTCATCTCCATGATTTTTTAAAAATTTTGTCTTTCTTTTTCTAATTATTTTTTTTTTATGTCTTGTAAAATGTGATTGACTTTCCTTCAATACATTTGGCGTAATGAAAGGGATAATAGTAGTTCTTTTGTTTAATAAAGAAAAATAATGATACATATAATTTATCTTTTTATACTTATTTTCCTTTTTAAAGTGGGCTTCTTTTTTCTTATAAAAAAAATACAAACTACTTAAAAAGTCTAATTTGTACTCTTATTTGTTAGAGGCCTAAATTATAATATTTATGGGTTATTCTTTACTTATTATTATTCCGCACTTTGCACAAGTTGATTATATATTACATACATTAAGCTTAAGCTTAATTTCTAGTTATGACCAATGTATTATAATATTAAAGAATATATTTATCTCTATATTTATTTTGATGAGACGAATGTAGCATAATTATTTGTTCGATTAACTAAATTTAATATAAAGTATCATTAATATTAAATTAAATAGAATATTATATAATATATACATATATTACAACTAATTATAGCATAAAAAAATTATAGTATGACCAGTTATATCATTAAAAAATAAGAGTTCAATTAAGAATTTTCTAAAACTTTTAAAAATAGAATACTGATCAAAGAGCTATTACATTTTTTTTTACTTTCTCTCTACTCCAGACTTAATCTATATTTAGGAGAACTTTAATTCTTTTTATTTTAAAAAATAGTTCTTTTTATTTAAAAAAATGTTACATAAGTGTAACTTTATGCAAAAAATTAAGATCATGTGTTTTGATAATAGAAACATACCTTTTTGTTGATGAATAACATGTCCAAACTTATTAAATCATTATTATTTTTTAAATTTAATGCTTCTCACGTTCTGGAAATTCTCACTCTTATAGTCCAATCATCTCTTGTAGGTCTCAGATCTTGAAATAGTGTATATGACATATTTTCCTATATGAAAATACAATATCAATGTTTTAATATATATCGAAAGCAAATTATAAGCAACAGATAGAACTGCTAAAGGAAATTAAAATCAAAATCAAAATCAAAAAAATCTTAAAAACATATTTATTTTAAAATTTGAAGTGGTGACCTATATCAAGATTCATATATATATATATATAATAGTAACTGACTTTAATAATAATACATTGGAATTAAAAGTGTTATTTATTCTTTTACTTTTACTTTTGAAGGATACATCCAATCTAACTTGTATATTTAGTTCAAAGAATCATAGAGAATATATTATGTCTACTTTCTAAAGTAAATGTATTAAGATAAGGACAATTATTTGGGAATTAGGAAAAAAAATAAAAACAAAGTTAAACGTAATAATTTTATATGTTTTAAAGGTTCAATGTATTTTTTTTATAAAAAATAAACGTAACAATAGTTCGATATATTACCGGAAAAAAGAAAAAATAAACCGACAATATTTCTTAAACATAAATGTAACAATTTTATAAGTTCAATGTATCACTATAAATATAAATATATAAATAGTAAATATATTAAGATAAAGATAATTATTCGAAAATTAGGAAAAAAAACTTAAACGTAATAATATTAAAAGTTCAATGTATTTTTTTTTTCAAAAAAAAGCTTAAATGTAACAATGGTTCAATGCATCACTATAAATATAAATATAAATATTTGGGAAATAGGAAAGAAAATAAAATCAAACTTAGACATAAAAATTTTATAGGTTTTAAAGGTTCAATGTATTTTTTTTAAAAAAATAAACCTTAAACATAATAATAGTTCAATGTATTATGGGAAAAAGGGGGAAAAAAAGAGACAACCAAACTTGTAACAATTTTATATTGTTATATATCTAATATATAAAAATAAATATAAAAAATTAAGTTTATTAAGATAATGACAATTACTAATTAAAAAAAAAATCTTAAAAGGCAACAATTTTATAGGTTCAATGTATTACTGTAAATATATAAATGATAAATATATTAAGATAAGGACAAATATTTAAGAATTAGGAAAAAAAACTTAAACGTAACAATTTTAAAAGTACAATGTAATTTTAAAAAAAAAAAAACTTAAACGTATCAATGGTTCAATATATTACTATAAGTATAAATAGTAAAGTTTTATATTTATAAGCATATTATTAATACAATTAATCTGGTATATAAATGTGAAATAGAAAGTTTCAATTATTAAATAAAGAAAATACTTAAATTAGGACCAATCACTACTATTAAATTATATTTTATAATCTAAATATTAGGACCAATAATAGTACAGAAAATAATAATATGACCAATTATATCAGGAAATAAACAAATAATTTTTTAAAAGTTTTAAAAATAGAATAGTAATTAAAGAAACTAGTTTTTACATTTTTTTTTCCTGTTTCAGGTTTAATTAATATATATATATATATATATATATATTAATGAGGGGAGGCTTTTTAAATAATTATAGACAAAAGAGATAAATTTAATAAATTGCATTAAAGGAAATAAGATATTGAGTGGGGGGCTCAAGCCCCACTGAGCTATGAATCCCTTCGTCCCCATATCCATTAAGTCATTTTAAAGTCTATCATGTTATTCCACTCGGTACCAATGCATGTTGTAGTATACCAAGTTATTTTAACATTATCAAGTTATTTCTTGGTCGATAAAATATAACATGGCGAAACCAAATAACTTTTGGCTTATAATGTTATTCTGTAATCAAAGCATTCAAATGTATTAAGTCACTCCATGGCGTACCGAGTCAATTGATAGAATATTAAGGCACGAGGAGTTATATCGAGCCATAGATCATCGGTTTATTTCGTTGCAAAGTAAGGATAACTCGGATAAATTGAATCATTTTAACAATGTTTCCTATAAGGGGAATTATTATTATTATTATTATTTGGGTTCTAATATAGTATATTATTGATCCACTATTAGTCAAAGATTTTTCGAAATAATGATTTCCGCAAAACGATAACTTTTTTTTTTTTTTGTTTTATACATCTTGCTAAACTCTACTATCTTTAGGAGACAAGAAATTCTAGCATATTTCTAAATTGGTCCAATGAGAAATCAAACCCTATACCTCGAGATAGCAAATCACGGACCAAATTACTCGATCTAGCATTTATGAGTCCCAAAATAAAAACAAGAGAAAGTGAAATTAGAAAAATGTCCTTCCTTATTTTCTATTACTATCTATTGTAAAAGAGATGGACTCTCAAGAAGCTCATTCTGTGGATAATTTTTTTTTAGAAAGTTATTTTACAAATATGTGTTTTTCTTAATATAAAGGTTATCGTGAGTGTTGGAGCAGTTTTCACCAGCTATTCACGTGTCACTGAACTCCTGATGTTATACCTTCCAACTGTCTTCGTATCCTTGCTATCTCAAAGTGCTCCTGGCTTCAAGCAGGGTCGGTGAGGCGGGGGTGGCTGCCTGCAAAAACTCTCTGATGCTTAAGTCAGTAGTTTTTCTTAGTAGCCAGGAAGTTTTTCTTTGTATGAGTGTATATTTTTTCCTTCTCATGAACTTTTAAGATATCTCTTTTTTTATGCATACATGCCTCCTCTTTTCGGGGGCTCATGGCTCATATATGTAGTCCTGAGACTATGAACCTCATGGTTCTCAATCCCAGGATAGAGTACCTTCTCTCATCAGGACTTACTTCAGAGATCACAGGCCGTGATTCTCCTTGTATCATCAAGCCCTGATTCCCGTCATCCCATATGGCCCGAGTCTATCAGAGGCGAGACTTTGACAAGCCGCCGTTCTGTCATGACGGTTTGCCCAATGCGCGCACCTTACTCAGAATCGCATTAAATGTCCTGTCTGAGTCTAGAAAAGCACGTTACCATTCGGGGGTCTTCTGGTGGAAGACCCCTAAGCCTCTCAACCTCCAGCTGTGGAAGTAGGAAATGAGTTAGGTCGGACCGGTCCAGGGTCTGGAATGGAGCGGTTTGGCCCCTGATAGCCCACGCGTCCATAAGGTATCACGTGTAACTCGTGTGGCTTATACCTTCTCTTCCCGCTAGACACCTGGGTTATCACAAAGTACCTGTGGAGCCGGCTTGACGCCTCGGCCCTAAACCGGTTCCACCGGGACGAGCATAATCGCATCGCCATGGTGGGTCGTCAGGTTACGGCTTCGAGCCAGCTGGTGGGTCCCAATGACCTGGTGGTTCCGACTAGCCACGAGCTCTAAGAGGCTGTGAGGCTCGTGGCCAAAGAGTGTGTCAGGCTCTGTAGGGAGGACACCGCCACCCCCAAGAGGGCTAGAGGTGAGTTCATTTTTGCATCCTGGAGCTTTGTCAATCGGGTTATGGCTGTGTTCTAACTACGTTGCTTGTTCTTTATAGGTTCTGAAGCAATCCCCTCGGCAGATCCTTCCCTAGTCAAGGGGAGTACCGCTGGACATAAGACTCGCCCCAAGGTATCCGCTGGCCGATGTCTCGTAGTGTCCTCAGAGGATGAAGTACCTGTGGTCCCCCATTCCGGTGCAAGCGGACCTCCGACCCAGGAGACGACGGCCATAAAAGTCGTATATGGTAAGGGGCACCTTTGAGCTTGCCCGTGGAATCCACTGCTCCGACCTCTTCCACTCCCGACTCTAGTTCAAAGACGAGCGCGTGGTTCGGTGCTACTTGTCCCTGTGGGAGATTGCTGACCTCAGCGGGGGGGCTCCGAGGTTGAAATCTCAGCTGTCTTCCCCTCCCCCGGTCCCACTAAAGTGGCGTCACGAGGCCGACCCATCCAAAGAAAAAGAAGCCCCGACAGAGAACAGGGGCAATGTTGCCCCTTCTTCTGACAGCGATGACGATGGGGCCACACGGACCCTTTTGAGGAAAAGAAGGTCCGTGTGCAGTGGCCTGTCAGAAGGGATTGGTCAAGACGAGGCCGAAAAATCACATTCAGGTGGGGCTCCAAAAGGGGCAGCAACCAAAATTACCGATATAGTAGCAATCGTCGTGGCGTCTTTTGCTGAGGATGCGCTGCCCCCTGCTGTCGCTGAAGGTGCACTCGGCGACGCCCAACTTTTCTCCGTCCCCACCACCGCTGCTTCGAGAGCGTCAAAAAGAGCTGCTGGAGTATGTCCAGTTGGGGGAGAGGGTGCCCTCGCGGTTAGCGGGGTGGAGTCACGTTCTTCAGACACAGACAACGCCCAAAGAGAGGGTCTAGCTGTAGAACCCGAGCTGAAGGTACTCTCCTTGGAGAACGTCGAGCTCATCGCTAGCCGTACCATTGCACAGGTTTGGTTCATTTGGTTGCCTCCTCCATGTTTTTCGGCATCCTTGCTGAACACTGACCTCCTTTTCTTGTATCTTGCAGCTAGCCACCATCTGGTCCTTCTATTCCTCTCATATCAGGGATCTGACCGGAGAGTTGAACTCCCGTTCTGCGCTGGCCGAGCGGAGCGAGGCCACCCTTGTTGAGTTGAGGGCTGACTTTGACTTATATCGAAGCTTGGATGAGGCTAGGGTCAACAGCACAGTGACTCACGCTCTGAGTGTCGAGAGGGTCAGATACGAGAAGCTGGCTATAAAATTGGCCGAGGCGGAGGCCGACAGGCTCGCTCAATCTAAAGCCACCAGACTGGCCCAAAACAAGCTCAGGGTCAAGGAGTAAGAACTGCAGAGCATAGGGGCAGAGATAGGGCTGGCTTTCATCGCTCACGACAGGGCCGTCGATGATGCTAAAGAGGCGAGGAAAGCCGAAGCAAAAGCTAAACTGGAAGCCTATTCTCTGCAATGCAGACTCGACCGGTCAAATAAGATAAACTGACATCTTTACTTGGATTACATAAAATTGATAGGGGCTCAAGTAAAGCTGTCTCGCAAGCACGGTGAAGACTTTGCTGACATTAACACCCTTTTGATCGACTTATCACAGCGGTAGGTGGAGCTGAGGCTGGCGGCACTGAGGGATAGACTAGCGGATGCAGAGAAACTAAAAACGAGGTATCAAAAGCAGGTGGATGTCCTTTTTGTGGAAAGTTATAGGTCTGGCTGGAAGAACAGGGAATTCGAAGGCCACGTGGAGATGGTAACGCCAGACCAGTTGGATGAGTAGAAAGGTGTCGAGAGGGACCATTATTCCGTCAAGTACTACATGCAGCAACTAGGGGATAAGATCAACATCGTGTACCCTGCTGATGTACTGAAGATGCTTGTCGTAGAAAAGGATGAGCCCTCTATATCCGCCTCTGTTGCCAAGGAGCTTGTCCCCGCTTCCGGTCTGCTAGAGCAAGCCTTGGAAATTCCTGGCGGTCAACCTAATCTTGGGGCCTTAACTGGCGAAAGGTCTGGTGCGGTCGTTTTATCCAGCGATGATTCCGACCCTGGTATGCTACCCTCTATCGGAGCTGGTCCAAGTGCCAAAACTGGCAGCGCTCCCCTGGCCGGAAGTAATTAGGTCCCCTTGCTCTGTGCATTTGTAAAGTTGACCCTTGCTAAAACCGTCTATTTAAATAATAGAAACAGTGTAGGTTTCTCTAGTCTATTCTCTTCTCTCCTTCTTTTGTTGACCACGTTTGGGGTTAAGGTCAGATATCATTTGCGATGTCATTCCCCTATCGGCAGTGCAGCCAGCATTTGGGTTTGGCTCGATCGTATATGATTTCGAGTTCTTAGTGAGTTCTCCTCACGCTATGATCGACAAGATTAGTTCTGGAGATAGGGATGTGAGTTCTGGCTCATCTGGTTTTGAGGAAGTATAACTTCTGTTATGACTTATCTTGGTAGAATTCGACCTGCGCGTATGGCTGGACTTCTCCGACCCCAAATGGGAACACGCCCGGAACTAGCTCTAGGGGTTGGTTGACCACACTTTTGGACCCGTCGCTGCAGAGGAAAAGGCCCGGGCTCGGCTCTTATCGGGAGCAAACTGGGCGCTACCACTCTGATGTGTCCCTGCAAGTCCGTCCAAGACCCGCTTCTCACAGATAGAGCTTCTGGGTGAGTGTCCCTGTCGACCATGCCCCGATGAATAGTACGGCGCTGATCGCTACTTCGGACACTGCTAAATAAGTGTATAGGCACTCCCCCTCTGCCGGAGAAGCTAGGATAGGCGGATGACTTAAGTACAGCTTGAGATCTGTCAGTACCTTATCCTGCTCCTCTCCCCAGGCAACAGTGGAGCTTCTCCTTATGCACTGGAAGAAAGGCTTGCATCAGTCAGACATTTTGGAGACGA
This sequence comes from Parasponia andersonii, assembly GCA_002914805.1. NCBI lineage: Eukaryota > Viridiplantae > Streptophyta > Magnoliopsida > Rosales > Cannabaceae > Trema > Trema andersonii. The sequence continues at coordinate 419,875 of JXTB01000345.1, read as the reverse complement.
ACTGGCTGAGGGTGATTATCTTCCTGACTAGACACTGAACCTCTCGAATAGCCGAGGGTCTCTGCACATCTGCGATGGAGGACAACCGGGTAGGATTGGCCTCGATACCCCTTCTGCTTACGATGTGCCCTAGGAACTGGCCGGAGGACGCCCTGAACACGCATTTCTTGGGGTTTAGACGCATTCGATATTATCTCAGAATCTGGAAACATTCGTCCAAATGTCCCAGATGACCCGAAGCTTCTCTGCTCTTTACGACCATGTCGTCGATATAGACTTCTATAGTCTTCCCTAACTGCCCGGTGAACATTTTGTTCATGAGCCTCTGGTAGGTTGCCCCCACGTTCTTCAAATCAAATGGCATGCATCTGTAATAGTACAGATCTTGCTCCGTAATAAATGCCATGTGGATCTGGTCTTCCTCGTATAGGGGGATCTGGTTGTATCTAGAGTAGGCATCCAAAAAGCTCATTCTGTCAAATCCCACCGTTACATCTACCATTTGGTTGATTCTTGGCAGGGGAAAACTATCCTTCGGGAAGGCCTTGTTCAAGTTGGTGAAGTCTATACAAGTTCGGTCATTGCTGTTTTTCTTCTTCACTACTACCGGGTTGGAGACCCAGCATGGGTATACGCATTCCGTGATCAGGCCGTTCTCTAGTAGCGTCTCTATCTCCTTGTTGATCACCCTATTTTTCTCTGGCGCAAACTTTCGGGGTCTCTGCCTGACTGAAGGGAAATTGGGGTCTATGTTCAGCCGATGACAGGCGTGCGAGGGGTCGATCCCAGGTATGTCATCATGGGACCAAGCAAAGACGTCTTCGTTTTACTTCAGGAACTCCAACAACTCGTTCTTTTCCTCTTCGGGCAATAGGGTCCCGATTAATACTACCTTCATAGGCTCCGCCTCTTTCAAAGGGACTACTACTAGCTTCTCAATTGTAGATTCTAGTCCGTCAGACTCCTCTTCGATCCGTTTCATATATGCTGGCAGGCGGCCCTCTGATTGCTATTTGTCCCACATCAAGGCGCTCGCACTCGCATCAGGTCCCCTCAGGGCGGTTGAAAAATATTTTCTCGCGAAGGCCTGGTCTCCCTTGATGTCTATCATATAGGTACCATATTTTGATAGATATCTTGAAACCTGGTGGAGGGTAGAGGCGACTCCATGCGTGGTGTGGATCCATTCTCTCCCCATGATGACATTGAAAGAAGACTGGCAGTCGATGACGACGAAGTCCACGTCAAAGCATCTCTCCACAATGCAGATCTTTAAGGCCACAACGCCCAAGGGGCTGACCTTGATATTGTCGAAAGCGAACAGCGCCTGACAGGTCGGCCTGAGTGTGTTTCGATTCAGGCCCATGCTCTCGAACGTGGTGAGGAACAGGACATCGACGCTGCTCCCACCGTCGATCAGGACATTTCTAATCAATGCGGAGTCGATCTGCAGCTTAATCACCAGGGGGTCATCATGAGGCAGGCGCACCGTGGTCAAATCTTGCTGGGTGAAAGCGACGGGGGCAGCAGAAGTGTAACTTTCATCCACCCTTAAATGGTTGACGGAATGTCCCATCCCCCTCAAGCGCTTCACGCTCTCTTCGGTTTTTTTGAGGCATTTTTCCTTCTCCTCCTGACCCTGGGTCGGCTCGGGTCTGCCCACTATAGTCGGTACAATCCTCAGGGTCTGCTCTCCTGACTCGGAGGCCTGGGTCTGCTTGCCTTTTTCGGGCCTATTGGCGTCTTCCTGCGGATGGATTTTGCCGGTCTTTATGTACTGCTTCAATTTACTGGCATGAATCGCCATCATAACCTCTGCATAAAGGTTACGACAGTTGATGGTGTCATGCCTGTGATCTTTGTGGAATTGGCAATACATATTCCTGTTTTTCATGTGCTCAGAAATGCCAGACTTGGGCGGGTCTTTAAAAATACCCATGTCCCTATTTTGGAGGTAGATAACATCGATCGGCATGTTAAGCTCGTATTTTGGCAGTGGATCATGAGACGCCTTCATCCTTTTGCTGCCTTCTTGACCGCCTTGGATGGGGGCTTCCTGTTTCGGAGTCGGCACTCGGTCCGGCACGGGCCTCTTTACCCTTTGCGGGGCCGGGGTTTGCACCGACACTGTTGTTATAGTAGCAGATGCCTTGGATGTTTTCTGACGGCTTTCCAGCACCCTGAATGCCCCTTTCGATTTTGCCTGGACGTCCGCTATATCGTACGGAAGGTTCAAAAGTAGGTGGTCTGATAGCATCGATCCTGGCTACAGGCCCCTAACGAACGAGCTCACGGCTTGGACTGAATCGGTGTTGTGTATTAAGGACATCACCTCCAAGAAACGTGACAGGTATTCTCTCGGAGACTCGTTCACAGCTTGTTCCAACCGATCAAGGTCTCACATAGTTTTCTACTGCCTTCGGGTACCCGAGCACTGCTTCAAGAAAAGTTTGCAGAAATACCATTTATGGATTTCTTTGGGAGCTATCTGAACTATAATAGGGCTGGTCCTGCCAGGGTTGTAGAGAAGACTTTGCAGGTTATAGCTTCGTCCCTAGTTTCCAAGGTCATCTTCTGCTGAAAATGGTATATGTGACCGAAGGGGTCGGTTTTCCCCTCGAACGGCCTGAAGGTTGGGGTCGTGAAGTCTCTCGGCTTAGGCTCCATCTGAATCCAGTCTGTGATAGCCATCTGACTGATCCCTCGTACAGTTTGCTCTGCCAGGTCATCGGGGGTCTGGCTGTGATGGGCCCCGAGCCTCTTACTCAGCACTGCCATCATTTCTTGGTTCTGATTGGGAAACACACCTTCAGGGCTTTCTTGGTGTCTTCTGTCCACCGTCGTTCTAACTCGGAAAGGCCTCGTCTGGCTTTGTTGCTCCTCCTGCATCTGCGACTGGGAGGCTGATCTCGGTCGGGATGGGGCGGGCATTTCCCTCGGTGGTTGGCCCCCAGACTCTTGTTGGACTTCTGCGTCGAAATCTTCCCTTCGTTCGCTCCTAGCTTTGCTTGCCAGTAGCCTCTCGAGGTGGGTGTTATCTCTGCGCACTTCTGCGACTTTATCTTTTAATCCCAGGACGGCCTCATGGGCAATCTCTGCCTTCTGGCTTATTTCTGCTAGGGCGGCAAGCATCTGGTCCAGGTTTTGCTCTAGTCCAGGTTGTGCTCCCCGGGAGCTTCCTTCGGTGTCAGGTGGATTCTCGTCAGCATTGGGACGTATGCTTCTGGTTGTCATCCTTGAAGGTGCTATCTTCTACTATTGTATGGCTTTTTGTTTGGGGAGAGTGCGATCATGAGACTCCAACTCTTCCTCTCACACTTAAATAAAAACGTTCCCACATACGGCGCCAAACTGTTGGAGTGGTTTTCACCAACTATTCACGTATCACTGAACCACTGATGTTGTAACTTTCAACTGTCTTCGTACCTTTGCTATCTCAAAGTGCTCCTGGCTTCAGGCAGGGTCAGAGAGGTGGGGGTGGTCACCTACAAAGACTCTCTGATGCTTAAGTCAGTAGTTTTTCTTAGTAGCTAGGATTTAGTTTTTCTTTGTATGAGTGTATATTTTTTCCTTCTCATGAACTTTTTTAGATATCTCTTTTTTTATGCATACATGCCTCCTCTTTTCGGGGGCTCATGGCTTATATATTTAGTCCTGGGACTATGAACCTCATGGTTCTCAATCCCAGGATAGAGTACCTTCTCTCATCAGGACTTACTTCAGAGATCACGGGCCGTGATTCTCCTTGTATTGTCGAGCCCTGATTCCCGCCGTCTCTTATGGCCTGAGCCTATCAGGGGCGAGACTTTGACAAACTGTCGTTCTGTCAAGACGGTTTGCCCAATGCGCGCACCGTACTCAAGATCGCGTTAAATGTACTATCTGGGTCTGAAAAGCGCATTACCATTCAAGGGTCTTCTGGCGGAAGACCCCTGAGCCTCCCAACCCCCAGCTGTGGAAGTAGGAAACGAGTTGGGCCGGACTGGTCCAGGGTCTGGAATGGAGTGGTTTTGCCCCTGACAGCCCACGGGTCCATAAGATATCATGTGCAACTCGCGTGGTTTTTAACTGGTCACTCTGGACACGTAACGGATAACGCACACCCTTCGTGGCCTGTTATGCCACGTAATCGTCCACGTGGCACGTGGTCTAGAAACGGACCCTACAGTGAAATAAATTTAATAGCAGATAAATTGTTTTTTGGATAAATACCAAAGGTTATCAATATGTGATTTATATCGACAAATGAACTCTATTAAATATCTTACTTTTTAATAATATAATAATTCATTGTTGAAATCTATATGTATAGGAGTAGGGATGTCATTACCCATTGGGGTGGGTTCGTATGGAATTTATTAGGGGTAGGGGTGGGGACAAGGAGAGGATGGGGTGGGAAGTAATTACAAAGAAAAATCACTTTTATTTTTTTTTTCTCTCCTATACAATTTATTTTAGAGAAATTAGGTTAAATATGCTCCCTAATACCCTTATTTTGGCCCATATGCACAAGTTAAAAAACATTTGAAAAATATGTTTGCGGACGAAAATACCCTTACTAATACCTAAGAGAAAATATGCTTCTTCCCTCAGAAACTCCTCATTTCTCTCTCTCTCTCTCCAATTCTCTCTTTCGTCTCCTTCTTTGAAGAGCTAAGAACCCATTGTGCCGTAAACCGAGGAAGACGAAAACTCGTCGTGCCGTCTATCGTAAATCTCTCTCACTGTTTAGGATTACGTTGAGAACATGAGTCCCCAAAAGAAGGTAAGCAAAATATTAGTTAAGGGTTTTATTTTTTCTGAATTTAGGGCATTTATAGTAAAAGACGATTTAGAAATTTTTGACTTTATTCCGACATTTTTTCGATGCATTTTCGATTAATTTCGTTAAAATTTTGATCATATTTCGATGAGTATAGCTGAAAATAGTACCGGAAAATCACATGAAATTCGACGTGTTTTCGATGGTATTTCGACGTGTTTTTGATGGTATTTCGACTGTGTTTCGATTTACAGAGTCGAAATTTCGATACCTTTTCGATGATATTTTAAAATAGGTAAAATAAACTTTCGATGTTATTTCGACTGTATTTCAATTTTATTTCGATGAGGTTTCAATGAATAGTGTTGAAATTTCGATACATTTTCGATGACATTTTAGAAAATAAGGCTGTTCTAAATTTTCGATATTAGTTCGACTGTTTTTCGATGACAGTTCGATGACCTTTTCTAGTAGCTAGTAATTAATCTTTTTTCGATTGTTTTCGATTAATTTTCGATTCTATTTCGACGTGCTCTATTTTTCGATGATTTTCGATGGACAATTTCGACCTCCTGGCTATTTGTTCTCATTTGAGGTAGTTTCTGTAAGATTTTTTGATGACAATCGAAATCTCGTCGAGATCAAAATGATCGAAATTTCGATCACTTTTCGACCTATTTCGATGCGTTTCAACTATATTTCGACGTAATTTAGAAGCTTTTGATATATGTTAAATTTGTAAAAATTTTGTCTAAATTGCTTTGTTCTTCTTATGCCGAACCAAAAGTCAAAGCTCCTTGTACCTTTTGGAGAACACTTTCCTGGAAGGGTTACTATAAAAGGAACAACGGTAATGTTGAAGATTAAGGAGAGATTTGAGAAGTATGATTTGTTAGAGAGGGCAAAGCAGTGTCCGTTTAAGCAGTTTTTTCTTGCTCCTCCAATGCAAGCATGAGGAGTACTTATACACCAACTACTGTTGAGGAAGGTGAAATCCAAAAACCCGGCGGAGTTGCAGTTTTTCATTAGGGATAACAACTTGAGATTCGGGCTTGATGAGTTTGCATTGATAACGACGTTAAACTTTGGCAAAGATCTAGACGTTGTGAAGTACAAATCTATGTCTAGTAACATGAGGCTCAGGGAGACATACCTGAATAATGATGCTAATGTGAGATTCGGTGAATTAGAAGCTGCATTTCTAAATTATGAGGAGAAGGAGGACGTATGGAAGTTGGGGTTGTGCTACTTGGTAGATGGGCTCTTGATGGCACAGGAGTCAAGCACCAAGATTCTGATAGATATGCTCTCTTTTGTGGAGAATGAGGAGGATTTCTTTAATTATCCATGGGGAAGGCGATCTTACGAGAGAACGTTTCCTAGTTTGAATAAGGACGTGATGCATCTGAGGGAAAGCTACCTTCAGAAGATGAAAAAGAATAAGAAGGCGAAGGAAGCTAAATATACAGTCTATGGGTTTAGCATTGCTTTACAGTATTGGGCTTATGAGGTTATCCCCAAGCTTACTGGTGTATTTTCTGATAACCTTGATATCAAATTCCCAAGGATGCTGTCATGGACAAGCAATAAAATACCATCAATGATGGATTGTATTGATGTATTCAAGATTAAGAAAGTAAGTCCGGAAAATTGATTTTATTCTGTATAATTAATTTTATAAATTCATAAGTTGATTGAACTTTATTTGGAACTATCTTGCAGCTTGTCACAAAGGCGTTATTGAATCCATGGGAGGCTGAGAAAGAATTCTATGAACATATATATTACAATCCACACCATAGCCTCGGCAGTACTGGAGTGGATGAAGAGGGAATTGATGTTGAGAACGAGGAGGAGAACAAGAAGGAGGCGGCTGAAGCAAAGCGAGCTGCAGAGAAGGCAGGCATCTTTGACGCTCCCACAAACAAAGTAGAGGAGGAACCATTAGATGACGTGCCTCAGTCACATAAGTTCTATCTTGAGTTGAAGACTGACATCGCTGAGTTGAAGGCAAACCAGACTGAACTGAAGGCGAATCAGGTGATT